>JAAAKG020146571.1:0-32561 GCA_010014905.2 Druon quercuslanigerum
AAAAATAGATAAAGAAGATATTACACGATGAAGATTTAAAAGCATTATTATGTTAATAGGTTGAAGATTTTGTGACTTCTACACTTACATATATTATATAATTATTAATCATATATTATATAATATAATTATATATAAATATTATTATATATATAATTTCAGAATTAATTCTTTTAAATTAAATTCATGTGTAAGTAACATTTTAAACTCAATAGATGAATTTGTGATCAAATAGTTGATTTTTTTAATTAAAAACATATTTCAAACAAAAATAATACAGTTAAACCTCAACGCAAAAAAAAGAATTTTCAGCTGAAGAGATGAATTTTGAATTAAAATGATGAAGCAGACAAAATTAAATTTTAATAAACAAAGTTAATTTTCAACCAAGAAAGATTACTTTTCAACAAAAAAAAGATAACTTTTGTACGATGAAAAATAAATTTTCAATACAAAAGTAAATTTTACATAAAACAGAAGAAATAGTCGAGTTTTCAACAAAGTAGAAAACAACCAAACAAGAAATACAAGTTCTACCAATCACAATTGTATTTTCAACTAAATAGCTAAATTTTTACACCAAAATGACGAATTTATCAATTTTTACTAAAAGAAAACGAATTTTTAACAAAAAGATAGATTTCCAATTAACATTTTAAATCACCAGACAAAATCGTTTAATTTTGAACCAAATAGGTACAATTCGAATAAAAAATTTTAATTTTTGACCAAGAAAAATAAAATTTTAGACAAATAAATTTTCAAAACAAAATGAAAAATATTCAACAAAAAGTGGAGTTTTAAACCAAGAAAGATTCTTCAGCCAAGAATGAATAAAAATCTCAATCAAATTGACAATTTTTTTAGCCAAAAAGTCTAATTCTTTACAAAAAAAGTCTGTTCAACTAACGAGTTTATTTCGAACCAAGATTGATAAAATTTCTACCCAAAGGGATGAGCTTTTAAATCATGTTCAGTCCAAAAATACGAATTTTCAATCAAAAAATTTATTTTAAACCAAATAAATGCATTTTCTATTAAAATATTGCAATTTTTATTCTGAAGAGAAGAATTTTCAAAGAAATAGTTGATTTTAAGCGAAGACGAATTTCCTGCAAAACAGTTGAATTTTCAACAAAATAATTGATTTTTTAACCAAATAGTCGAATTTTCAACAAAGTAGAAAACAACTAAACACAAAACTTAATTTTCAATCAAATAATCGAATTCTATAATAAAATATAATTTTTTACTCAAAAAGAAGTATTTTCATAACAAAATTGTAAACATTATCAGCCAAAAAGACGAATTTTCTACAAAAAAGAAAAATTTTCAACGGAAAATATGAATTTTCAACAAAAAAGTACATTTTAACCAAATTTTCAACTAAAAAATAAAAATTTCGACCAAAAATAAAGTAGTTAAACTTTCAGATCGAAGAACTAATTTCCAATAAAATTGTTTATTTTTCAACCAAAGATGATTTGAAAGTAAAATTATGAATCTCTAATCAAAAAATGAATGATTAAGAAAACAGTTCAGCGATCAACCAAGTAGTTGAATTTACAATCCAGAAGATTATCTTCAAACAAAAACAAAAGTTCATTTTCAACAAAATAGTTAATTTATTCCAACTAATAAAATAAATTGTTAACCAAGCAATTCAACTTTGAATCAAGTAGTGGAATTTTTAATTAAGGATATTAATTTTTAAATCAAAAACAGGGAAAAAAGAAGAATTCTTTAAAAAAAGAGAAGAAATAAGGGAATGAGTGTTCAATCTTTAATTTTGAACCAATTTTTCAAAACAGTTGACAGGCAGCGACTAACGAGGATTAGGAAAAAGAGACAAAAATGTGGAGCCAAAAACTTGAATTTCTCAGCTCGAGAGATTCGAAAAACTCCAAGTGAAGTGTTCAGACATTCTGGCATCGTTAAGACATCAGAACTGGTACCTAAAGCACGATTCTCATTTGTCCTCAACGCCATACGGAATTACAGAAAATTTATTTTATCCTGTCCTACAGGCGATATTCATTTTCCTCTGAGAATGCAAATTACTTAATTTCACGCCAGGATAAGGCGAATACGACCCGTTTCACCCCGAGGTTGAGTTGTTTTGCAGCAGCAGTAGCTGGCAGATATCGTGTGCAGGTGATTTTTCAAAAAGCGTACCGCCGTCACGGTTTGAATATTCATGAGGACTTCGTTTATCGGTTCACACAAAGAAATTTCAATTTCCCGCGCTTGTAGAGCCTCGATAGTCGATTATTTCACGAGCAATTACAATCCAGGATATCGATTTACATTTGTGTTTGGGGAGGAAGAATTTGCATTTTTTGAACGAACGTATGCCGATTTTAGAGGGGATTTAATAGAGATCTCTTTTGATCCCCAGCTCTGATAGTTGAATGCAAATTTTTAATTTAGAATTCAAATCAAGTCTGGAGGAACAGCAGATTATTATTATTATTAAATATAATTCACAGGTATCCTGAAACATGAAATTAAGAACGATTTCGGGTATGGCTTGCACTGACCTTGACCCTATTTCCAGGCCGTCCAAGCGTAAAAAGTCAAAGCTGCCGCGGCATCATTTCTCAGAACGGCGTAAATCCGTCTCTGCTTCAATCAAAGTTCCAGTATTATTACAATTTTGGATGTCAATTTAAATTTGTGTTTGAGGAGGAAGAATTTGCCTTTTTCGAACGACCCTAGAAGTATTTTGGATGAACCCAAATGGAGATCTCATTTGATCCTGAGATGTGAAAGTTGGATGCAAAGTTGAAATTTAGAATTTACATCAAGTCTGGACGAATAGTAGGTTCCTAGACGGAGTCATTGAATTAGGCAGATTCTTAACTAAATTGTGATGATGTGATTATATAGCATTTCGTAAAGTAAAAAGTTCTTTTGATGTTTCTTTTCAAGATGTTGAATTATTTAGGGGAAAAAGTGAACTCTGGAGAAATTTAAATTTGCGAGGTAATTGAACATTTCAGAACCAGGGTCTTTATAAAATCCCAATTTCGAAATTCCCTGTGCCCTGCCAACCAATTTTTATTTCCCTAACCGTTACAAATTTTTCTTTTAGATATGAAAACATCCATACGAACAAAAAAATTATTAATTTTAATGTACAAAAAAATGTTTCAAAATTTATCTTAAGAATTTTTATTGAATATAGTTATACGGAATTTTGTATGGAAGATTATATTTCTACGAAAAAGACCAATTTTAAATCCAATACCGTCATTTTCGACTAAAAAAAAAAATTTTCAACAAAAAATGAAATAGTTATATTTTTAAATAAAAAATTAATTTTCAACAAAAAGAAACGTATTTTTAACAAAATTAGTACATTTTGAGTCAACAAAATGAATTCAAAAAAATAATTCTCAACGAACAGTGTAATAGCTGGTATTTCCATCAACCGAAATTATAATTTTTAATCAAAAACAGCAGAAATCAAGCAAAGAATAAGATTTCTCAACAAACTAGTTAAATCCTGAACCAAAACATTATTTTTCAAACCAAAAGAAGGAGTTTTCATTAAAAAAATGAATTTAAAAAAAAGGAACATTTTTAAGCAAAAATGGAATTACTTTTTAAGTTACGAAAATTATTTTCAACTCAGAAAAAAGAATTTTCAACTAATAAGATTACTTGACAACAAAAAAACAAACAAACAAACGACTTTCCAACTAAAAAGCAAAATGTTCAACTTAAAGGAAAAATTTTTAACAAAACAATGTCAGTAAAAAAAAAATTTTTGATTTTTCTAACCACGAAGATTAATTTTTGCCAAAAAAATTTTAAACTGAAGTTATGGATCTTCAGCAAAAAAAATTAATTTTGAACCAAATGGTTCAACTTTAAACTATCTTACTAGTTTCATTATTAGTTAAAATATAATAATTTTTAAACAAACAGTTGCATTTTCAACTAAAAAAATAAGATTTCTACGATGAGATGAATTTTTAAGAAAAGAATTGGATTTTTAACCCAGACAAATTTTTTACAAAAAAACCAAGAAAAAACGAGTTTTAAACAAAGAGAAATATTGAATAGAATAGAAAAAAATTGAATAGTACTGTTTTCAGTTTGAAAAATTACTTTTTTAGGAAAAATATATAGTTTCAATCAAATAAATGGATTGTCAAATTAAAAGATAAATTTTTGTACAAGTAAATACATTCAAAAATATTTTACAAAATACAATAGTTTTAAACACAATACTTAAACTCTCAGCTAAGGAAGATAAATTTTCAAGACAAAGATGAAATAGTTGAATTTTCAGTTTAAAAAAATCCATTTCCATTTCTAAACGAAAAAGAGAGCACAAACAAGTTTATTTTTCAAACCAAAAATATGAACTTTGACCAAAAATGTAATTTTCAATAAAAAATATTAAACTTAAATTTTTAGAAGAAAAAAAATGTAATAGAAAAAAACTGTTGTACAAAATAGTTCAATTTTTAACCAAATAAATAAATTTTTCATTAAAAAGGTCAATTCCCAACTTCGACGATTAATTTTCTACCCAAAAAGAATTATTTTCGACCTAACAAGTAGAATTGTTGATAAAACACATAAGTTTTAAACTTAACTTAAAGAGTTGAATTTTCGGACCGACCAAAAAATCCCGAAAAATAAAATTCCCGCCAGTGTGTATTCCCAAGTAATAACATTTCCAAAACTACAAAAGTCCCGAATAATAATAATTATTCTAGATTTATTTCGTAAAAAGCATATGTACATGTGGATCAGATATTCCCAAATTTAAACATTTTTTTGGTAAAATATAATTTCTTTATTAAAAATACAATAATTAAATATTTGTAATAAAAGAACATTTTTAATGTTCAAAGTTTCTAAAATTATCGTTTGAATTTAAGGTAACAATAATTGAGAAAAATATATTTCAGGATGAACATTGTTTTTAAATTATAGTTACTTTAAATTATAACAATCATTCCAGAAACTTGAAACATTAAAAATAACTATTTTCATAAAAATATTTGAATATTGTATTTTTATAAATAAATAAAATTTATATACTAAATTTTTTATTGTTTAAATGCAGAAACTTTATAGTTCTGATATTTTATAATTCGGCGATTTTAATAAGCGGGAATTTTATTATTCGAAAATTTTTATTAACGGGGAATTTTAATATTTAAGAATTTTATTTTTAGGGATTTTTCAGTCGTCCCAAATTTTCAACCAATGTAAATTTCTTACAAAAACTTGAAATTTTAAACTAAAAATATTAATTTTCAACAATAAAGTTAATTTCCAAGAAAATAGTTTAATTTCTTACGAAAATAATTGAACTGTCAACCCTTTCAGGTTTTTCGTGACATTCCCTGGCTTTCTCTATGCAGTTTTAAATTCCCTGACCTGTAAGCTTAGAAGATTATTTGGACAAATGAAAATAATTTTTGTTGGTTCAGACATAGAAAAGGGTTACTATATAAACAGCAAAATATATGGCTGTTTTAATCAAAAAATTTGTTAGGCGGAGTATTCGGCTGATCCAATAAAAAAATTCGATGGGTCGATTGAAGATTTTGTTAAATCAACAAAAATTTGTTTGATTCAAACAATATTTTATGTGTATCCAAAAAACAGTTTATTCGATCAAAGAGAATGTTTTTCTGATTGTGGCAACCATGTTAAAAAATTATAAACACAAAGTCTTCGCTTCCAAAATAAAAAATTTTTAAACAAAGAATTGGAAAGGAAAAAATAAAGTAATGGGGCTATAAATTGGTATGAAAGACTTCGTTTTTTTTTGTAATTTGTGATGGAGCACGCTCTTCAGAAATATTAGTATTCAAAAAACGATCGTGAAAGGTCCTGAGCATTTTCTTTTCTTTACCAATCCCACTTCAAGCTGGTCCTGTAAATCCGCGGAGAAATCTTCGATATCGATAGCCGAGCAGCATGATAAAAGTATTCTTTCTTCTTCTCTCAAAAAAGTTTTGAGTTGCTCCATATATCGGGATATAGAAGGCGAGCAAACACTGTGTGCACGCAAAAAGTACGTGCTCGCTATGTTCCAAATCAGAAATATCCAGAGTATTTCAATTTGACAAATTTACACTTAAGTCTTTAGATGATATTCACTACATTTTCAGTAAAAAAATTATTTTTAATAAGAAGAATATAGTTTTAAACCAAATTGGTAAATTTTCATCAAAATAAATGAATTTCCATAAAAAAAGAAAAAGATTAAACTGATGAGGTTACTTTTATACGAAAAAGGATGAATTTTCAACTAAATAGGTAAATTTTCATCCAAATAAATCCATTTTGAAAGTAAAACATACATTTTTAACATAAAAAGAAATTTTCAATATAAAAAGAATAAAAATTTCCAAGAAAACAGTTAAAATTTTAAGCAAAGAAACGTGTTTTCACCCAAATTTACAATTTGTTTAGTTAAACTTTTACCTATAAAAAACAATTTTTAACTAAAATGATGGATCTTCAACAAAAAAATTGAATTTTTTACGAAATAGTTGCAATTTAACCAAAACGATGAATTTTGAACCAAGAAGATTAAGTTTCTACTAAACGTGCAATATTTAATGTTTCAGTAAAAAAAATTTTCAACTAACAGTTGCATTAAAGAAATAAAATTTCTACGATAAGAAATTAATTTTTAAACCAAAAAACACGAAGTTTCCAGAAAAAAGTACAATTTTCAACAAAAAAAAAAGTATTTTCAACCCAAATAGTTGAATTTTTAAACCAGGAAGGTAACTTCACAAAAAAAAAAATATTTTGAACAAATAAGAATAAATTTATACAAAAAAACGAATTTTCATCAAAATAAAAAAAAATTTCAACGAAAGAGTGGAATTTTTAACAAAAAAAGATAAATTTTTCAATGAAAAATGTAATAGTTATTGTAGTTATAAATAGTTGATTTAAAAAAAATGTTAAACCAAAAAGTTGAATTTCCAACCAAGAAGATTAATTTTGTACCAAAAAATTTAATTTTCAACCAAATACATTCAATTTTAAACCAAAATAGATAAACCTTTAAACCCAACATGGTAAGTGAAATTTACAGTTAAAATATTCAATTTTCAACCAAGACAAATTTCCTACAAAAAGTTTGAATTTTTAATCTGAATATATGAATTTTTAACACAAAGTTAATTTACAAACTTATATCTTCAGTTGAAATTCATTTTCTGATGTAAAATCAAATGTGACCAGTAGAGGAAGCGGTTTTACAACCCCCTTAGGCCAAAAATAGAATATTTATATTTTCAGTTAAAATTTTTTAAATTAAAAGAATAAAAATGAAGATTCAACTAATTCGCTTAATTTTCTACAAAAAAAAAATTCTCAAAAAAATAAATAAAATTTTAACCAAATAGTTAATTAAATTTTTTACTAGATAGTTACAGTTTTAAGTAAAAATTGTTAATTTTTAATAAAATAACGGAGTTTATTTTTCAATTGCAAAAGATACATTTTGAATAAAAAAGATAATAGTTAATATTATACAAAAAATGTAATAGTTAATATTGCAGGTACAAAAGAATTTAATTTCAAAGGAAAAATATTTGAATTACCCCAAAAAAAAAATTTTAACAAAATAATCGAGTACTTAACCAAAATGGAATAATGATTAAACAAAATAATATAATTTTTAAGCCAAAAAGATTTATTTTAAAGAAAACAGAGAATTTACAAACATATCAAGTTCTTTAAAAAATACATAAATTTTTCACCAAATAGTTGAATTTGCAACTAAAAATTATAAATCTTCAGCAAAAAAGGGAAGAGTTAAATTTTCAGTAAAAAAAATTAATTTTTAAGCGAACAAAAACGAACTTTGCAAAAGAAGTTGATAAATATTCAACAAAAAAAGTGAATTTTTAATCAAGGAGTTTAACCTCTAACCAAGTAGTCGAATTTAAAACTAAAAACATTAATTTGCAATGCAAAATTTTATAAATAAATTAAATTTTTTGTTGAAAAAAGATCTAATCCATCGCTCCAATGGGAATCGAACCATAGAACTTCCGATTGCCGTTTCAGTGGAGCGATGTTATCGATCTTTTTTAAGCAAAAATGTAATTGTCAATTATAGAAATTTTTTTTTTCAACTAGTCTGAAAAAACCTTAAGTATTTTCAGTTATTTAAACAGTTAACTTGATCAATAGTGCATATTTCAATTTTCACGTTTTATGAAATGATATCTACACTGATTGATGTTAACGATCTCTAATGATAATACAGAATCCTTTTAATTTATTTAAAACTTATATATTTAAAATTTATTGACTGTAAACCGAAAAAAACGAATGAAATTTAAAAAAAAGGAAATTTTAATAAAGTAGTTCAACTTTCAATAAAGTTCTATTATTTCAGTTTGCATTTAAGCGAAACAAGGAGAAAAATAGGTAGTCTTTTAAAATCTCTTTGCTTGTAAATCTAAACATTTTCCAATTTGTTATTATTATTATTATTATTATTACACTAATGTGAGAACATATAACATTGAATAAACATTCAATTATATTAATTAAATTAAACACACCAATGATAATAAACGAGTCTTACATTAGCCTTATTTTTCACTTTAAGTAGTAACGGATTTTCTGTGCAGCCTTTTGAATGCTCCCCTTTATCAAATTCTGGCTGCACCACTGAATTTAAAGTAGTCCGGCTACTGGGAAAGCTAGTCAAAGCTGTCTCCATTCTTTTTTTTCGGAAATTTGGAATTGGATACAAAATTTGGCAAGGATATCAATTAATGAATTAGATATCTAATTTTTATGCTGATCAATACGAATAAAATATTTTTTAAATAATAATAAAATGTAAATTTAAATGTTGATTTGACTCGATTCGAGTGAATGTCATTCTTTACGCCAGGCAGTTGCCTAAATTTGATTAAAATTAGGCTCAAATACCTTGGAAGCAAGCATAAATGAGCACTTATTCAAAATTTACATTATATTTTCTTTCTCCAAAAAAGTTTTCTTAACAATATTCAACGTGTTTTAAAGCCAAAATTAACCAGTTTTGAAGTCCGCGAAAGGCCTCTCCATAAGAATCCATGTTTTTTACACAACTTTAAACAGTAATAATTCAAATTTTAACCTGGAAAGGGCCCCCAAAAACGCATTATGTCAAAGAGGATACATTTTTCCGCAATAAAAACTAATTTAATGATTTTTGATCAAACCGATCCAATAGCCGGACTACTTTAATCCGAATTCGATTGATAATTTATATTATAAAAAATTACTACTATTTATTATAAAGGGAAAACCTGGGGGAAGTAGGAGCTTAAATAAAGGAATGTAACAAAGAAGTTTCATTGAATTTCTTGAATCGACACTTTAATCTCCAGCAATTTCTCGAACAAGATAGGTTGAGCCTGATTGGAATCAGGGCAATAAATTTCTTTAAATATAGATTCTTGAAGGCGCCGTCTGATATTTGGTGTGGATTGTTAAAAAATAATGTACTTACAGTTCTGAATGTTCAAATAAAAATGTCTACTTAGATCGTTTCTGGAACTCGAATTATCCATAATTGATTAATTTTTTATTTAAAAAGAAACTAGTTGTTTAAAATTATTATACTAATTGGTATGTATGCTTTTAATGGAAACAATTGGGTTGCCAGAGGTTCCAAAATTCAATCGGAATTAAATTTAATATTTTTTGTTTCAATTGAATTTATAAAAATTTCATGCTCATAATTTAGGATGTTTTTTTTTAGTTTTAAGTCTTTATATTTTAAAAATTTACAATCTTAAATCAATGATTGAAATTAGACCTTGATCATTAAGATTGAGAAAGAATTCCGGCTTTTTTCTACCACGAAGATAAAAACAGAAAAATATCATCCAAAATTAGTTACAATAATTATTCTTAAATTGCATTCAGCAGTCTGTATAAAAAATGTGTTTTAAATTTTAAATATCGTAATTTTAATTTTTTCCTAAATGTTAAGTTCAACTGTTAAATTTTTCAAATCAGAAATCATTCGGTTTACAAAGCGTAATTTAAAAATCTTAAGTTGAAACAGTGTCCATTTAAGTTTTTTAAATCTGTTTAAAACTATACAAATGACAGATTTTAACGGTAAAAGTTGAATTGTGTCAATTTAAAAGCTTTAGTAGTGAAAGAAATGTGAATGTTCAATTGAAATTTTATAAACTATTTTTAACTTTTAAATAATTTTAAATAGATTCATAATTAAATACTTTTATGAAATTTTAAATTATATGTAAATTATATATTTAAAAAAAATGCTTGTAATTTGAATAGAATAGTTAAATTTTTAATCTACAAAGACAAATTTTTAACCCAAAAGACGTATTTTTAACCAAGAAGAACAATTTTCTACAAAAAGACGAATTTTTAACAAAATAGATGAAGTTTCAAGTAAAAAATGAAATTCTTAGTTAAAAAAAGATGTTAACAAAATAGTTTAATTTTCAACTAGAATGATGAATCTGCAAAAAAAAATGAATTTTTAACAAAATGGGTCAACTTTTAACCAAAAAAGAAATTTTTTCCACAAATAAAGATTTTTCAATTAGAAAAGAAATTTTATCCAAATTGTTAAACGTCTAAGTTAAAAGGCAAATTTTTTGTAAACCAGATGCTTTATAAACCCGAAAATATAAATTTTCAAAAATAAAACTTAATTTTTAACCAGCGGTTAAACTCTTAACCAAAAAACAGAAAACTGCAACCAAAAATTACTTTCCTACCAATAAAGAAGAATTTTTAACTTAAAAAGATCAATTTAAAAAAATTTAATAGTTCACCTTCCAGTTAAAAAAAATTAATTTCCAGGCAAACTAATGAATTTTCTACTGAAGGGACAAATTGTTCTGGAGTTGTTGAATTGTCAACCAAAAAGTCAAGTTTTCAACCAAGAAGATTAACCAAATTTCAACAAAATAGTTAAATTTGCAACCAAAAGCACGAATTTTTTACAAAAAAGCTGCATTTTCAAGCAGAAAATATGAATTTTGACCTGGAAACAAATTTTCAACGAAATAGTTAAGTGTTTAAACAATTTAATGAACTTTCAACAAAGCAGTTAAATATTTAAGCAAGTAGTTAAAGTTTCAAAGAACAAGATGAATTTTCCATAAAAAAAGATGAATTCTCGACGAATAATGCAATAGTCTTAACTAAAAGTACAATCATCAGAAAGAAGCAACTGAAAAAAATAAGCAAAGGTGAAAAATACATTATTTCAACAAATTAATAAGTAATGTTTTGAAAATAGGATAAAGCAATTGGAATTTTTTTATTTAAATTTACTATCATTGAAATTTCTTGAATTGGCTCTCATAGAAATTCCCTGATTGTACCACACTGTAAAAATAGTGTGGCAAAATTGAACTTACTTTCAATATAATAACAGAAAAAAGGTTAAGGTTTGGAACTTTTTATTGAAAGTGTTGTTAAAGTTTCAAAAATTAGGAATACATCAGAAACTTGAAAATATTTTCGATTGTAGCTCCGGGATCTTCACCGTGACGAAATGTTAAAAAGGTGTGTCTTTCTACCTCTAAACAAAATAAAACATTAGAAATCATACGAAAATTAAAAAAAAAACCTATATTTTCTTTAAGAGAATAAAAATTCCAATGAGTAAAATGAAAATTTAAATAAATTTAAGAACTTTTCCAAAATTTAATGATTTTCCAGGAGCCTAGATATCCTGGTGTTTGACATACGAATGTGGTTTGTATATTCGCATTATTCGTACGGAAATTTCCATACAATTAGACTTTTCGTTTATTGGAATAAAAACCAGTTGCTATTCAGAAAATAAACGATTTCCGACGTTATAATTTTTTGCTAGGCACGGACTTGTATGTTTGGAGGCTCGATCCTATTTAAAAATAAACGGTTTATCATTCTTTATACATCCTGAGTGCAGAGTCCAAGTTGATAATATACGCATTTTCAGCACCTTCTGAGGCCAGTCTCTATTTTTATGCCATTTGTATGTGCATGCTTCGGCGTCTGTCTGCATTGTGCCAGTCAGGTGAAGGTGTCGATGTAGTACCTGAAGAAACAACGAATATGGCTGACCAAGTGCACTGGACTCGTGGAAGGTTAACTTTGTTTATAGTGCCGGCTTCGTGAGGAGAATAATTTAAATATGCATTTTGCCTCAGGGATGTGCCTTTATAATAGCAAAAACTGCCGCAAATCAACTCTCGATTATCTTTACGAAATTTAAACTGTAGGGGTGATTTTCTTCTTTTTAGGGATGCACTTATACGTACAGTAAAATTTAGTGGGTGTAATTAGAGTAAAAACGTTTTGCCTAAATAACTAAAACAGGAATTTTAGATTGGTCTAAATTTTTTACTTCCCCCCCTCATACCTTCTCATACACATCCCTTTCAGATTTTTCTCTGATGAATTCCTTGATCCCTGGAAGTATAACGATTAAATGCATTTGTTAAATTTTTAACAAAATACACTGAAAAAATGGTTGGTTGAGCCAAGTATTTAGTTAGTAAGATATGGTACTGCTATTTTATTAGTTGATACTGCTACCTCATTAGTTCCTCCAACAATTCCATTAGTTGCAGTGACTGTTCAGTTAGTACTAACAACTAAGTAAATGCTTGTTCCAACTAATAAAATAGCAGTATCATATCTTACAAATTGAATAAATGGCCCAAATAAACATTTTTTGCAGTGAATATCAACTTTCCAGCAAATAGTTGAATGTTCAACTAAAAAAAATTCAACAAAAACTGGAATAGTTACATTTTGGATATAAAAAATTAATTTTCTGTCGTAAAAGACGAATTTTCAAGAAAATAAATGAGCTTTCAACCACGTAGTTGAATTTTTAACTATAAAAGATAAATTTCAGGTAAATAGTGGCATTTTCAAGTAAAAAAGATAAATTTTTAACCAAAAAGGCAATATTTACATTTTTAATTAAAAAAATTATTTTTTTGTACAAAAAACATTAATTTTTAAAAAAATATTAAAGTTTTAATCCTAAGATATGAATTATCAACTGAAATGGTGAATCTGAAACAAAAAATTAACTTTTTAATAAAATTGTTGAATTTTCTACAAAGAAATTAGTTTTGAACCGAAAGATATAAATTCCCAACGAAAAATATATTAGTTGATGTTTCAACCAAAAAATATTTTAATTTTAAACTAACAACAGTTAAATTCAACCAAGACGGATGAATTTTCAACAAACTACATCAACTTTAACAATAGGAATATACTTATATTGAAAGAAATGACAGTCAAACCTAGAGATAGGGCCCCCTGATATAGTTCTTCCGAGAATTGACGCCGCGCAGTAAATAGGAGTTAAAGGAGCTGCGCGGGGTGAGCAGCGGTCGCTCAGGCGTGAATAAACAAAAGCGTTTTCTACGAAACGGCACTCTACCTGGATAATTCCCCAGATCCTCTAGCCCTCAAACCTGCTCAGTCTCAGAGTTTCAGTGCACTTAAAAAATTCACTTTTTCCTCATCAGCTAGTGAGTTATTTCGGGTCCTAATAGGGTGTTAGCTGGCCCGCCAGGGCCATAACATTTAATAAGTGTCTAACTTGTACATTTCGAAAAAAAAATAAAAGAGATTACAAGCATTGCAAATGAGAAATAAACTAAGGAAAAGTGAATTTACCTCCTATCAGGCAGTCAGTCTTTTCAGGCCCTAGTTGAGTACTAGCCCATCAGGACCAAACAATTTTATAACTTTTCAAACGAAATATATTTTTACACATTTTCGGAAATATCCAGGATATTCAAAAGTATGATAGATGTAAATTAAAAACAAAGATTTTGGTCCATATTATCTATAGACAGTGTTCGGAAGAATTTTCAACGTCAAACGTCTAAATTAGATTTTTATAAAGCTGACTGACTGACGCTAGATTAGCTCGTGCGGACTAACACTAAGTCTGTGTCAAAATTGCGGTCAGGACTGTATATCCTGGCCCCGAATAGTTTCACGAAAATTTTCTACACTGGTAATAAACACTGTGAAAAAAGCTTAACAAACAGGTATTTTAGTTTGGATTGTCTAGTCGTCCTAAAAATCTGGACGCACAGAAAATCGCTGAACCTCGAAAGTAAAGCAAAACCGATTTTCAATTGAGTTGCAACAAATTTGAGCCACACAGATTCATGTTGAGAATCTAGAGGAAAATCATCAGTTTGAGACTGGTTTTCTCTCATCTAGAGCAACGTAAAGTGTTTTCTTCAAACTGTCAGGCACCTGTTATAGTAATAATTACCTAACTTTTAATTTCCTCCTATTTACCAGTGAGTATCAGTGTCTTGAAATAAAACTTGTACTTGGTATAGTGTAATTTCCAAATCTTAGGTTAGTCAAAACCGACATGACATTCAAACCACCAAAGTTGGGATGTAAAAACCAAGTCGTGACCGTCTACATCAAAATTTATGCCTGGGCATTCGAAGAAATTTCCTCTAGATTTTCTGCATTTAACGAAGTGAAGTTAGCTGTCGGTTGAAGAGAAAATATATAATCTATAATCATATATAATATATAATCGTCGCGACTTTAGTTTAAATTTTAATGGCCATGACTAACCTAAGATTTTGAAGTTGCATCAGGAAGTTATAATTTTATTCTAAGTAAATAGTACACACTGTTAAATAAAGGAAATTTGAAAAATAGGTAAATATTATTTTAACAAGTTTGCTTATTAACAATTATTTAGTCTAATATCGCAAAGCGAATAATGCTTTGACAGGTGTTCAGGTGGGTGGCAGCGCGGTTCAGCACTCCACAACTCTCTAAATGAGCCAGCAGTCAGTGTCAAAATGATAATTTTCCCTAGATGCCCAGATGTGCAACTACGTTCATAAGACTGAAAATTCTCATCGTGACACCAATACAATTTGAAATGCAACAAATTTAACACCAGCGTTTTTCTGTGCGTATAACCATTTCAGTTTGTTTGATTATAGTTTTGTTGGGCTAAAACGACTATCTCTAAAAGATTAAAACAATAGTTTCAAATCGAACATTTCAGAGAGACGATTTAATCATACTGAACGGTCGGCTCGACCATCAAAGAGAGCCCAACAGAACATCGCGAAGAGGGCTAAAATGATCATCATAGTGGGTCGATTTGATAATCTTAGTTAGTCGACTTGATCTCCTTGGGCATTAGACTTGGCCATCTTAGAAGGTCGCTTTTCTACCTACGTTATACACATGTATGTGATATTCCAGTCTCTCTTTCTTATAAAAGACCAGAAATTATACAATTAAATGGAATCTACCAAACCTACAAGCGTTAATGCACTGAAATGTAAGATTTCAAAGACTGGAGTAAATTTACAAAGCGATATCAAACACATTGTCACTTTTGAATTGAATACATTTCTTGAAAGCACCTGTGACGGAGTCAATACAATGATCCGGCAACAGGCTCGTGCACCCTGAGGATACGGAGCGACCCAAGGACGACTGCCTTCTGCATTTTCCCCGCAAGTGTTTTAGCATATTGCTCACACGCAGGGATGCATTTCAGGATATTAACCAGTGAAAGCTTAGCACCACCAAGAGCGCCGATGATAGGGACGATTAATTTAACAGAATATTCCGGGTACAATCGTCGCAACTTCCTTACAAGGTTTCTATTCCTCTCTTTCTTTTCATTCTCCTTGGCTATTAAGTTTTTGTCAGTTGGTGCCGAAAATTCGACAACGAACATGGTTCACTTCGGCAAGTCAAGGAGAACTATGTCAGGCAGAGTATAAAGTTCCAGTAGATGCGGAATTTCTCATTCGCGACAATTGCCTCTATTTCCCTAGGAGCGTTTAGCGGAACGATATTAAGGTTAATGCCGTAAGAGTGACACCTATAGTAATAAAGCACTCTTAGTGCCGCATTGTGCCTTTGAATGTAGGTCGTTCCCGGATGAGTTGGGCAACTAGATACTATGTCTGCTAGATGCTCGGGCTGTGCATGGCACGCCCTGCAGCTATCATCGGGAATGTCTTGGCTCAAAATGTGGCGACGGTACGTTAAGGTGGAAACGACACCATCTTGACATGCCAAAATGAAATCCTCCGCAGCCCGACTTCAATCCGGATGATTTAAGGAAAGGAAAAGTTATCTTACACGACCTTGACTGATCCTCCACATTTATGTGGAAGATGCCGTGCATCGTCTTATCGAGGAGCTGTCCCCGGAAGTTTTTCTCCTGTGCTTTCTGAATCCGGGCTTTCAGGAGTGAGTACTCGAGATAGATAAGATTTAATGCATTCTGCTCACTCCTGATACTGAAGTTAAGTCCGAGTGTTTCAGCATACAAGGATAAGGCTGCATACTACGATAGGTCGCCCGGTATCTCAAGAGTCACCGTTCTAGACACCTCACCCAGGTGCCATTCAGCTTTCCGTACGGTTTTCACACTTTCGCTTGGGGGTTAATTCTTTCAGGACCATCCCTGGACAATTGTCCGTGACTGCCTATTAATTTTTTGTAACCATATTCAGCAAAAACACTTGGTACAGGGATCCTTTATCCGAATCCATCCATGAAGTATTAAGCCCAGAAGAAAATTACCTTTCTTTTGAACTTCAAAAATATAAGAAACACTGCATAAACTCGACAAAAAGGTAGCACAGGACACAAAAGCAATAATTAACCTTCAGTTTTTCCGCTTTTTGATCAAATTTCTTTCTGAAGGAGATATAGCAGAAACTAAAAAAATGGGGATGAATCCCATTTTTTTAAAAATAATTATATAATATATGAATTATCCTTTTTAGTTGAAAACTCATTCATTTAGTTAAAAATTCCTATATTTTCTTGAAAACTGTTTTATTGGTGAAAAATTAATCTTCTTGGTCAAGCATTCACTAATTATTACATTATTTAATTTAAATATAAATACTACTAATTCAATTTAATTCACTTCATGTCAAAACTTCTGCTATTCAGTAAAAAACGTACTATTTTTTTGAAAGTTTGATTATTTAAAAAAAAAATTTTTTTTTCATTTGCGTTTAATTCAAATGCTTGAAAATTCTTCTTTTAGTAGAAAAGTAATCTTGCTTTGTACTTGAAATTCTGAACATTCAAATAAACGAAATATTTGTTACCAATCCTATTTTGTATATAAATATTGTACCAACTATAATTTAATATCAAGCATTTTAAGTTTCTTCGGATAATATATTATTTTCAATATAAATAAACAAAAGTTTTAGCATTGTTTCTAGTTTAAAAAGCCACCATTAAAAAAATTCCTTCATTTGAACGTTCAAAACTTCAACACATACCTTTTATGGTTAAAAATTCATCGTTTTTATTATAAATACAACTATTTTACTGAAAGTTTAAGTAATTTGTTAAAAATTAAACTATTTTGTTAACATCATCTTTTTGGTAAGAAATTGAACTGTTTTGTTAAAAATTCGTCTAGTTGAATCAAAAATTCATCTTCTGTGGTAAACAAGTCATCTTTATGAGATGAAAATAGTTCTTTTTTCGGTGAATTTAAACTTTTTGGTCGAAAATTCAAATATACGTGTTGAAAATTCAACTATTTCGTTAAAAATTAAAGTATCTTATTGAAAATTTTTCTTCCTGTAGCAAATTCTTCTTCGTGGTTAAAAAGGCACTTTGTAATTAAAAAGTTTAGCTATCTGTTGAAAAAAAATCCGCTAGTGGTAAAAGATCAACTATTTTGTCAAATTTATTTCTTTTTGTTCCAAATTCCTCCTTTTCGATGAAAATTATTCTTTTATGTTACCCAGGAAGAAATATTATATACAGTTTATATATGGTATAAAGTATTATATATAATATTCATTTGTTTTATGTGTTTTCTGTACAAAACAAATGAATATTATATATAAAATTTCACACTATATATAAACTATATATAATTTTTCCTCCTGGGTAGAAAGGCCATGTTTATTGGTTAAAAATTTATCTCTGTTGGCTGATTTTTTTTGCCAAAAATCCAACTATAGTAATGATAGCACAAATGGAAAGCGCAATGGTATTGTAACTCAAAGTTTCTTGCTGAGAAAATAGCCCGTGGGCTGACGCGACGTGGAAACCACAGGAAACCACGGGAAACTCGTCTTTGTTCCTAATCGCTGGTGTCGTTTATATGAAGCAGCAAGCGTACCGTCTCAGGACAGGCTACACATTGCGGCTTCTCCTAATTAGTCGTGTCGCTGGCTTACGGTTGGGCTTGACGTGCAGCCACCAAGAGATTAGCGAAGTTTACTCAAACTCTCTCTCTCTCTCTTTCTCTCTCTCTCTCTCTCTCTCTCTCTCTCTCTCTTCCTCTCTCTCCCTCTCCAGTCTCCTCCATAGTTGAGGAACGAACCAAGATATGCTCAAAGAGAATAAATTACGTCGAGTATTGGAAATTCCTCTACTAAGTCTCTTCAGAAGATCGTGAACAGCTTAATAGAGTCATCAATATTATCAGTTTTCCACTGAACATTCAAAAACACCGGTGCTATGAAATCATAGTGACACAATAGTTAATTGATCATTTTTAATATTTGATTAAATAAAAAATCCAAAATCAACATTAACGAATATGATTCATTAAACTTTTTCAGTAGTCAAAAATAGTTTCCGACAGTAGAACAAGACATTTTTGGCCAGACATGTCGCTGGCAACTCAATTCGATGAAACAATACCTTTTTCACAGCCCAAAAAAGATAAATGTACACTTTCAATATTTTCCAAACTTATGTTTATGCTTTACCGAAAATCATATTTTCAGACAATCAGAAAGCTAATTTAAATGTAAATCGATGTATTCTGTTATATATTCCAAATTTAAAAAAAAATTTCTTAACAGAAACAATGAAACTGTTTTTAAACTTTTTAAGTCCGTTATTGATTAATCAAGGATGGTTATCGAAATTTTATTAAGAAATTAAAAAAATATATTGGTATTTTATGGTAGGTCATGAAAGGTTTTTCAATTGGGCCATTGATGCATCTCGAAGACTCGAACAAATACACTAGATATAGTATTCTTGTATTTTTTATATCAAAAAAGTTTTTCTCATATAAACAGAATAAACCATTTTTTTAAACTTCATAAATCGGAACTGGTGGGTTATAAAGGTTTCAACGATAAGTCGATCAATGAGTTTCAAAGAAGCGAACCAATATACTCCATCTACCAATAGGTCATAAGAGTTTCAACTTTAGGTCAATAGATGCATGTCAAAACGTTAACAATTACAGTAAATATCATATTGTTGTATTGTGAATACCAATAAAGTTTTTCTCCTATAAACAAGGTACTTTTTTTAAATCTCTAAAATAAAAAAAAACTTCAAAGTTGCCCATCTAGCTTAAAATTATGTCAGACCTGGATGTTATTTTTAACCAAAGATTTTAAATCAAAAGATATAAATTCTTAACAAAACATATTATAGTTAATGTTTAAAAAAAACAAGAATTTAATTTTAAATAAAAAAAGTTGAAATCAAACAAAAAAGATTAATTTTCTACCATAAAAGGTAATTTTTTTACGAATTACATCAATTTTCAACTAAAATTTCGAATATTCAATAAAAGTAATGAATTTTCAACTAAAAAGGATGAATTGTCAACGACAAACGTAATAACTGGTATTTCAAGCAAAAACTATTTCTATTAGAAACATAATCAACTAAACGGTTGATTTGTAACCAAAAATATTTTAAATTTCAACAAAGAAAATTACTTTTTTTTACCAAAAAAGACGAACTTGCAACAAAATACATGAATTTTTCAGTAAAGATATGAATTTTCAACCGAAAATGAAATAGGTACAATTTCCGTTAAAAATTTATTTTTAACAAAAAACGAACAAGCATATTAATACTTAGATTTATAATGTTAGAACAAGTATTTTTTATAAAACAGTTGACTTTCAAATCTGAAAAGATGAATTTTAAAAATTAAATTAAATTTTCAACAACAACAATAATTAATCTTAGACTTATCAGTTACATTTACAACCAAAAGGTTAAACTTTCAAGCAAAAAAGACGAATTTGTAACAATCCAGTTGAATTTTTTAAGGAATAGTTGAATTTTCAAACTCATAAAGATGAATTTTAAATTAAATGGTCGAAATTCCAATCTGCTCGAAAAACCTCAGTCCAAGTTTTGAAATGTTGATTTAAGGGGCTTGGAATTATTCTGAATAGTCTTTTACATACCAATCCGGTCATCAAATTATATTTTAAAAAAGAAATGAATCCACTGTATGAGTCAAGTACCTGAAACACAAAATAAATGTACAACTTAGTAGAACAGCTTTTTAAAATATTAAAATAGAAATCTAAGTATAATTTTTTTTACTAAATATTTTATGTATAAAATTAAAAAACCATGTACCTTTATTTAAGAAATCAACTTTATAAGAGAACACGAAATTTCTTAATGGTTTAAGCTTTTAGGAATTTTATGATTACAGGATATTCGCCAATATACTAGTATTATCACTATCCTGAAAATAGTTGCCTTTTAAACCAAATAGATGAATTTCCAAGCCAAAAGTCAAATTTCCTATCCAAAAACACGAATCTTTAACCAAATATTCAAATTTTTAAACCAAAAATATAATCTATTAGACGAAAATGAAATAGTTGGTATTCCAAACAAAAGAAATTTTAATTGTGAATAAAAGAACATTTAAATTAAGAATAATTGAATTCAACCAAAAAGATGCTTTTCAACGAAATTGTTAATACTCAAACAAAACAAAATAATTTTTAATCAAACAAACAAAAATTGTTAGGCTCAAAGAGAAAAAAATTCAAAAAAATTGCTTAATTTTCTATTCGCAAAGATGAATTTTCAACCAAATACTTTAATTACCCACAACCACAAAATTAAGTAATCTAACGGTTGGATTTAAAACAGAAAATATTAGTTTTCGAGAATAAAGGATTAATTTTTGATAAAATTTCTATCAAAAATGGAATAGTTGATATTTCAACCATAAATAATTTTAATTTGAAATCAGAAACTGTCGAATTCCCCCAGAAAAGATGAATTTTCAACAAAATTTTTAATAAAATTTTCAGTTAAAAAATTAATTTTTCATCAAAGACATGAATTCATTTAACTCATAAAATAAATATACAACATACTAGTCGAACTTGTAGCTACGTAATTGCATTTTCGAACAAGAATATTAATATTTCATAAAAAGACGAGTTTTCAAGAAAATGCATGAATTTTCAATAAAAAAAAAAACATATTTTCAACAAACTAGTTCAATTTTCAATCAATTTCAAGCAAAAACAAAACAGTTGAATTTTCTACTAAACTGTTGGATTTATAACCAAATAATGCAATTTTAAAGCGAAGAGATGAACTTTCAACGAAAATTGTAAATAGGTGATATTTCAAGAATTTAATGAAAAAATACGAATTTAAAAAAAAAACAAAGTTTTAACCAAATAAGTGAATTCTCAAGCAAGAGGATAATTTTTTTTTAATAAGACAAATTGTAAATAAAAAATATGAGTTTTTAAACAAATATTTGAATTTTCAACTAAAGAAATCAATTACATACCCAAAACAGAATATTTAAATTTTCAGTAAGATACTGATTTTTCATTTAAAAAAAAATCTTAACAGATTAGTATAGTTTTTGACCAAAGAGTTGAATTTTCTACCAAAGTGTTGATTTTTGGACTCGGATATCCGTTAATTCTCTGACCAAAAAGTTATTTTTTTAACATAAACAGATTAATGTTTCACCAGCCAGTTGCATTTTTAACCAAAAAAAGCTGAAATGTCTACAAAAAAAGATGAATTTTCAAAACAAAATTAAAATCAAATTGTTTTAACTTTCAAGTCAAAAAGACGAATTTTCAACAAAAAGAGTTAAATTTTCAATTTACAAGGATAACGAAAAGGTGATTAGATTTTTAACCAAATAACAAAACTTTCAACTCAAAACGAAAGAATCAACTTTCAAACAAAAATAGTTGGATTTTCTTTTTGGGTTGTATCAATTCAGTTTGCATTTAAGTAAAACAAAATACAAGCAAAAAAGGATGTTTCTTTAAAATATGGGATAAACGATGAATTTCTTTAAAAAGTGGAAAATAAACCATTTGTTAAACATATAATTAACTCGTAGAGTTGTTTTAGAGTTTAGGGAATCTGCACTCTAGAGATTGGCTTCCAATTAGTTATAAACCAGAAACAGTTGACAAATTTGTGTACTTATTTTTCACATAATGTTAATGTCAGCTGAGGGGCTCAGTGTCAAACAACGCCGTACTAGTCCCTATAGATGCACTAGCGCAGGGAACAGTGAAACACGTTTTCTACTACCTCGAGACTCGTTAAAAGTTTGCTTCTCGAAATAACGACACATGAAAGAAGCTATAGAAAAGCTTTATTCCGTTTTCATTTGCTTCAAAAAATACACTCCAAAGATGTCTTATAATCTGTATGACACAAATGAAACCTAAATCTATTCTTTTACATTTCACAGCTTTTCTCTCCCAAGTTACGGATGGTCACTAGTTGAGGAATACTCGAACAAAGCATGAAACACTGGATATTCGAATTAAGAAGTAAGGGTTTACGCAGAGTGTTAGTTGCGTCAGCTGTTAGCATGCGTCCAAATCAAACAGAAATGACCCTGCCTGATTACATTTCGATTACCTAAATTTACGATAACGGCCACTGAGAGCAATTAAAATCTCGCTTTACAATATTCATAAGGGGCCTCCATGAACTACTTTACCAATTTGAGATTAGGGTCTGTTGAAGTAATGGTAAGAACTTAATTAACATTTAGTACGAATCCTGATGATAACTTTGAAAGAATTCTTATATTTTTCTCTACTTTTCATAAACATACCTTATTATATTTTTGTTTCGGAATTGATCTCGTTTATTTAAGAATTCTAAAATTTGACTGAAACTTTTCTTATTTTGTTGAAACCGCAACTATTTGGTTAAAAAGTCTTCTTTTTATTAGTTAGAAATTTAACTTCTAGGTTGCAAGTTTAACTAATTTGTTAAAAAGTCATTTTTTGCTCTTATTTCCGCCGACTGTACTATACGGCAGCGAGACATGGACCTGTCAAGAAAAAGATAAAGAGTAAAATTAAGGCGATTAACATGACATTCTTGCGCATAATATGCGGGAAAACTCTGATGGACAAACTGAGTAACGAGGTTATTCTCAAAGAATGTGGTGCGGAAGAGATACTAATTGACACATGGAAAAGAAATCGGTCGAGATGGTTCGAAACAAGAGGATCAAGTGTATCAAAAGGTAAAGTAAATGGCAGCGTACTCAGAGGCATACCGCGGAAAAAATGTTTAGAATGTGTGAACGAGAACCTAGTTAGAACAGACATAAAAAGCCATAGAAACACGACATCCTACATGAAAAAATGTATGGACGTGAACTAAGCTAGCGAAGTATGCCAGGACAGACAAGTATGGCGGAAAATAGTTAATATAAAGAGTGCCAGTAGAGTGAATGACGTCTGAAACAAATGACTTTGGATACTACTGGATCCAAGTGGGGAACCTCACATGACGACAGATGATAAAATCTGAAGGTAAAAAAATCTAGTTATGGATATTCTCCCAGAAAATGATGGTAAGAAATCAAAAGACTAACCTAATTATACCGATATACCGATATACCTATATTTGTTCAAAATATTACTTAACACTATAAATTTATCCCTTTCCACCGTATATACAGATCATAAAATTTCCCGAACCGCCTCCCCCAAAAAGCTGTTACGTAATTTATGGATCGATTACATTTTCTAAATTATTTTTTCGAAGATCTTATTACCATTTGAAGATGTCAACGTTCAAATTTTTAAATTTTAATTTAATAAAAATTTCGATGCTAAAACAGTTACTTCGGACAACTAATTTTTAAAGAGTAGGAAAAATTTGCCTCAGCCCAGATTTGAACTGGCAATGTCACTATCCATGAGTGGCGCGTTAACCAATTACGCCACCGACACAACAGCAGATTCTTTTTTGTTTTTCATAGGTACTTTTTATAGGGGAACACTATGTAAATTTTGCCTTCATCTTCAAACACTATGTGTCCAAAGTAATAGCTCTAACACTAAAAATTGCATTATTTAAAGAGTTTAAAAACTCGACTTAACATTTTTAAATTGTAATATATATATATATATATATATATATATATATATATATATATATATTGTAATAAATTATTTAATAAAACTCACATTGATAAAAAAGTGATAGATTTTTGGAAGTAGAGAAATGCATATAGTATTCCCCTGTAAAACAGGTAGCTATGGAGCATAAGAAAGGATCTGCTGAGGCCTCGGTGGCAATTTTTTTTTGTTCTTAACAAATTATTGGTTCGAAGTATTTGTTTTAAAATTTAAATTTGTCCGGATTAAAAAATCATTTATGTTTTCATTGCCACGGATCTTATCAGATGTATGATCAAACGAAAATACCTAGCCGATACAGGAGAACATCTTAAGAAGCTGCTGAAAGGTTCACAATATAAAAAGAAGGAAAATCGGAAAAAGAAGAAGAAAGTGAAGGCAGCTTGCGCTGGTTTACGGGCAGAGGCAAGTACTCTCCCGGAAATATGATAGCGCTCTCATAGACTTAAATTCAATAAGTATCGACTTCACATTTGGTATTTCGATACAAGGGTATGGGACTTGCTTTGCCGT
Organism: Druon quercuslanigerum; assembly: GCA_010014905.2. Classification (NCBI taxonomy): domain Eukaryota; kingdom Metazoa; phylum Arthropoda; class Insecta; order Hymenoptera; family Cynipidae; genus Druon; species Druon quercuslanigerum. The sequence continues at coordinate 24,735 of JAAAKG020146571.1, forward strand.
GTTCCATTTATTTTATGGGTTTCGCTTTTTTGCCCCGAGGCCAGGTGAACGAAGTACCCTGAAATTCGCTACTTCAAAACCCACTCCAATGCCCCTTTTTACTTTTGTATATGAGATCATCAACATACTACGTGAAACTCTTGAGGGTGGGGGGGGGATTACCCCTCATTCACAAAGTTTCACACACGACAGTGATCGCCAAGGTTTTATAATACTTCTCTGATCAACAAATATAAGAAAAAATACGAATTTTTTAGACGAAAGTTGAAGTTTCAACCCAAAAAGTTGTATTTTTGATAACAAAGTTTTTCTTTTAGCCAAGAGAGATGAATTTGCAATTCAAAAAGACAAATCTTCTACAAATCAGAGAAAAAGTTATCGTGAAACAAAAGTATCACTCTCTTGCAAGCCATTGTTTTGAATCTAACCTATATGATTTTGACAAAAAAAGAATCAATTTTGCGACAAGATGACATGAAGTTTCTCTCAAGAGGATTATTATTTTGAAGTTGAAATAGAAAATACTACTTTTCCCTAAAAGACACTAAATTTTGATGATAAAGTAAGGTTCTGGAAACCAGATAGGAAAAAAAATTGATCACATTTTTCAAAAATGGAAGAAAAACTATTGAAATAGGGATTTTTAATTTCAGTTGTAGACAAATTAAAAGGTAAGTACAATAATAATATGTCGGAAAAAATAATCTTACATCATTCTTTCAATGCCTATCTGTTAATTATTAAAAATCATAATAACTTAAATTGGAGATAATCACGTTGATTAGGATGTGTTGTCATGTATGATATAATAAAAATAAGTATTTATTGAAAAATAGGTTAATTCAGTAAACAAGAGGATCATTTTTTTAGAGGAAAGAAAATTCGTTTAGAGGTAAGATAGCATCCTCTTGTCTCAGATGGATGAATTGGAAAAGGAATTTATTTTTGAAACAAGAGACTATCCTCTTAAAATTTATTATAAGAGAAAATTCCATTTCTGTCAAAAGAATGTCTTTTGTTTCAAAAAGAAATTTCTCTGAGTGTAAAAAGTTATAATTTCGACTAGAAAAAAATGATTTCAACAAAATAGTTTAATTTTCAACAAAACAATGAAACGAATACAAACATGAGTTTTTAAACAAGCAAATAAACCAAAAATGGAATAGCTAGATATTCTGAAAACTACTATTTACAATAACGGTTATTCTTAACTTTTTAATTATTTTTTGGATAGAACGTAATTCTTATAATTATATTATATTGAATAAGCCTAATTGTACAATATTTTGAAATTCAAAGACATAAGGTTAATGAATTTTGAACTGAAAACGTTAAAAAAATGAATAATATGAAAGATAGTAACATTAATAAATTTTTAAATTAGTACCGGTTAAATTTTATAAATGTTCCCAGTTGAATTATTGCAGATTCATAAATCAAAAATTTTAGTCAAATCTCACCTTGAAAACGTTAAAAATGGTTATATTTGTGATATTTTCAATTTCTAGATTCAAGGTCTTTAAAACAATAAATTTAAATTCTCAGCTTTGTAAAATGGCATAATATGTAAACACTCTATGAATGAACAGTGCTAATATAAAGGGATCATATGTACAATAAATAGTAATTTCAAGATCTCAGGTATGCCCTCCTCTAATCCGACGCGAGATATACTGGGTGGAGGCAAGTGAGGGGTAGCAGTGGTGGGGGTATACTTAGCCATGTATAAATGCGAGTCAGCCGATGACTGGATTTTGAAATTTAACTTTTGTATTAAAGAATCTTAGGTTCTTATGGGCAGACGGGAGTATACCTCTATAATCTGGACAAGAAAGCTCCTAAATCTTGTTACAAACCTTCAGAATATTTCGAGAGAACTGAATTTGTAGAAGTTCCTTTTTATAATAAAAAAATAAAGAGGCAGCCCTCTGAACTGGATAGATCCAGATATAATATTTGCCCTATTATACTTTTCTTATCTTCCGTTTGTTCTAAAATTTACAAACAGGTAAGCGTGCACCTGAAGTGCGAGAGCGACTCGACTCAGGCAATTTTTCCGATCCGTGCGTATATACGGAAGCGACTTTTGCCCTATGTGAGACCATCATCGTAAATAAAAGGTATTAATCCCTTCTTTGAGTGCCGTTGTGCCTCCCCACTGTCATACGGTGAATGACTAAATTAAGATTGAGTATTTTGAAATACTATTTTTGAAAAAGGGTCTTCCTGCATAGACATCCAGTTAAAATTAAAAGTTCACTGAACTCAGAAAGGAAAATGATCTACGAAAATAAAAAGAATTTTAGAGAGCAACCGATTCCTCTCAGTTTGCAAATAAGCTGCAGCTTACAATATTGATATTAATTTGATAAAGTTATATTTAAGACCTCATAGAATAATGTGAAGCTTTAGTTTTTTGGCCTTTGGTCTTTCGAATTTATAAGGATAGGTAAAAAATAAGAGTTCTTACTTTTTTAAATTTCTGTACATGCCGCCAATGAAATCGCGGCCTCATCAGGACTGTAATAAGTATGAACACAATGATAGATAATTTCGTGACATTATTTACCCCATCTAGGTTTTCAAAAGAAGGAGAACATTTTTTAAGTAAAAACTTGCCATAGGTGACATTTAAAACTTGACTTAGTTGGTTTTAAAATTAGAAGTTAGTCTTTGCAGAAAGAAGATTGAAAAGATATGTGAGCCCCAAAATGAAGAAAATTTTTTTGACTTGTTTGCATCATTGCTGTCCAAAAAAAGATTTTACAGAGAAAATTGAAACAAATTACTGAGCTCCCATTTTATATAATTTTAGAAGTTAAATATCTGAACTTGTTGCAAGTTATATAAAATTTTAAAATGTTTTTTGTGGAACCACATGTTTGCGGTCTGTTCTAAAAAGTATAAGGTTAGGAACTGAGGTAATTGAAAAATTTCACAATTTACTTAAATTTCTGGAAAGTTTCAATGATTTCATAGTATATTACACTGAGATTTTCAGTATCATTTTTACATTTTTGGAGGTATAAGCAAAATTGTGATTAAAATTAGTAGTATGCTTACATAAACCTGTATTAGTTTTTTTTCTATATTTTTCAGTTGCTCAGTGTTCCGAGATTGTAGTCTTAACCTCTTCTGATTGATGTCCACATATGTAGACAGATATTGAATTAGCAATTGTGACGTGCCATAATTTTTTTTTATAAAACCACCGGCAGCATTAGTTTCTCCAGATAAAATACTACGATGATCAATCACTTTCTTTATTTAAAAATTAATTTTTGCCTGTCATAATTGAAATCGGTGGAAAGCAAAATGTGTCGCGTACTTTAATGAACATAAAGTGCTATAAAGAATAGATATTTATTTGAAAGGTGTTGTACGATAAAATTTTGGTAGTGTTTGAGCAGGAGAAACATATAAAACAAAGCCAATATAAAAAAAGTATTGCAAAATAATTTATGTTTGTCCACATATGTGTACACCAGTCCTTCGCGCAACACGCATTTATATACGAAAATATGTAAACTAAACAATATATGCCCTTACATTTTATGTTTTTAGGACAAAAAAATAGAGCCATGAAAATATTATTATTTTTATTCTGCGTTCATGGTGCCGGTCAGAAGAGGTTAAGTTTAACGTTTAGTCTGACCAATGTAAACCATCTGACAGTCTTTGCAATTTATTTTATAAATAAGATTAGTTTTTTCAAATGTTGGTATTGTATCTTTGATAGATGGTCAGATATGTCACTACCTACGTAGGTTCACCCCTGTATAGTCTTTGACAATACTTAAAAACAATTTTTAAATGAAATTTATATCACTTCAAAATACATCATAAAAGACATTTGGAAACTTCTTGGAAGAATTAGACATCTATATGTACCAGATGACCACACTGTTATATCACTTTAAATGTAGTCTCGATGTTTTCAAATATTGATCCTAAGGAAGTATACAAACTAATTTTTAAAAAAAGTGGAATAAAATTAAAGATTACACAAAACTAAACTTTCACCAATTTGACGAGGCATTTAGATTTTGCTTTAATAATGCTCATTTTCAATATAATTACAAAACTTACAAACAAAAATTTGGAACACTAATGAGATCACCCATTTTCACAATATTAGTTGAAATGATGATGCAGGATATGGAAGAAGCAATTATAAAAAATCCTATCTTTACAATTTTGTTTTACTTTCGTTGCGTAGACGAGATGCTAGTATGTTTGCCAAAAAATTAAATACAAACAATTTAGAAAGAGTTTAGTAAAAAAGGTGGAACTTTAAAATTTACACTAGAAGAAACTGTTAATAAAAAAATTAACTTTCTTGATCTACAACTTATCTTTGAAAAAGGATACATTGAAACAGATTGGAATCAAAAAGTAGTTTATTCTGGAAGAACTTTAAATTATCTTTCAAATCATCATATTAATCACAAGAAAGGAATTATTTTCTCTCTTTTTGTTAGAGCAAAAAAACATTATCTACGAAATCTTAATACATAATAACTATCCTCATAACTTTATCATAAATAATATTAAAAAAAGACTTCTGCACTCAGAAAACTTGAAAAATTCGCAAACTAAAATACAGAATAGCGATAAAATGATTGATTACTCAAAAATTATTAATTTACCCTATCATAAAGATCTTTATTTGCCAATGATAAGAATATGTAAGAAAAACTGAACATATCTCTTGTCTTTACAATTAAAAATAAATTGTCCAGTATCCTTTTACCATCTATCAAAGATACAGTAGCAAAATTAAAAAAAAAATTTCATTTATAAAATTGATTGCAAAGACTGTCGATGACTTACATTGAACAGACTAAACGTTCTCTTAAGAATAGAATATCGGAACACTGAGCAACTGAAATATATAAAAAAAACTAATACAGGTTTATGTAAGCATTAGTAAGCATGTAAGCATAGAAAAAAATGATCATAGTAGAGACATCATAGAAACAATTAATATTGTAAAAAGTGAAGTTATTGTTAATTTTAGATTCGATACTGAAAATTTCAGTGTAATGTGCTATGACATTATTGAAACTTTAAAGAAATTTAAGTAAATTATGAAAATTTTTCAATTCCCTCAGTTCCTAACCTTAAACATTTTCGAACAGACCGCAAACCTGTAGTTCTACAAAAAACATTAAAAAATTAATTAAAAAATAAAATACTCTTTGGATATATGAGACACTCTACTTTCATTTTTTTCATATTTTTCCTGTAGAGACTAACTTCTAATTTTTAAAACAAACTAAGTCAAATTTTAAATGTCACCAATCGTAAGTTTTTACTTAAAAAATGTTCTCCTTGTATTGAAAACCAAGATAGGGTAAATAATGTCACGAAATTATCTATCATTGTGATCATACTTATTACAGTCCTGATGACGCCACGATATAATTGGCGAAATGCATAGACATTTAAAAAAGTAAGAACTCTTATTTTTTACCTGTCCTTATAAATTCGAAAGACCAAAGCCGAAAAACTACAGCTTCACATTGAATTACAATTGAACTGAATTGAATTGAATTGAATTACAAATAAATTTTTATGCGAAGCTGTAGCTCAGCATAGATTCATTTTACTGAATAAAATTTATAAGTGTAAAGTAAAAATCTCGTTCTTCCTCCAAGCGCAACCACAAATTTATAAAAAATAATTGTGACAATTAAAAATTGTTACTTAAGTTAACAGTGGCTATAAACCACAATATATATATTGTATATGATTTTTTTACCCTCGTCAAGCGATATACATAAATTCTTATTTTCATTCTTTTGATTATATCTGTAATTCCGTTTTATGCACTTTTTTAGGATCCGGAAAGATTTTTTTCCCTTTTTCAATAAAATTAAATTGCGAGCTGAGCTACTAAGTACATAACGGGGCATTAAATCATTGGAGCGCAAATGAGTTTTTCCAGACTAATACAGCGACAAGGTCCATCGTGGTCAAAGTCGTAAACAGAGATCGAATGGATCGTTAATTTTGACTGACGTAAATTCATATTCTGGCGAGTGGAGAGCTAGTGTTTTTCACTCCTTAAGGTTTTTGTAACACAATTTTAGAATAAAGAAGGTGAAATCCTTTTTAATCTCGTCCTATAAGAGACTGAAAAATAATTTCAAGCTTCTTCTTTAGCATTTCGTTTTCAAGCAACAGTTTAATCAAATGTATCATAAACGTAATAATCCATATGATTCAATAAAATATCATTAAATTATTCAATTTTTGCATTTTAAATTATAAATAACTCAATTAAAAAATTGTCAAGAAAACAATATCAATTTGAAATGATATGAAACTGTATCAGTACTGATTAGTTCATTTCAAATGCCTCATTCTGAAATTTTGTTTTATATTTTATATATTTTTTATATTTTTTTATATTATATTTATATTATATTTTTTATATATTTTTTTTTAATATTTAATATTTTATATTAAGCCGTTTTCCTTTCGATGTAGGCGTAACTCACTCGGTGGAGAAAGGAGTAGTGTGAGGAAGGGGTTATAGAATTTTTAGATTGATCTAGAATTCTCGTATTATTTATGTAAATAACACGGTCCTTCCGCAACACTGCTTCGACCCAGGTTGCTGATCAATCTCTCTAGCAATCACCCCAAGTAAAGATCCTTACAAAGTCGTCATTCAAGGATCCCCACTTGAGTCCATTAGTATCCAAAGTCTTTTGTTTCAGGCGTCATTCACTCTAATGACACTCTTTTTATTAACTATTTGCCGCCATACTTTTCTGCCCTTACTTCTCTCTTACTTCTCTGGCATACTACTCTATCTTCTTTCACGTCCATGCATTTTTCCATGCAAGCTCTCGTGTTTCTATGGCTTCTTATGTCTCTTCTAACTAGAGGGCCTTATCTACACATTCCAACCATTCTTTCCGCGGTCTGCCTCTGAGCACGCTGCCATTTACTGTAGCTTGATACACTTGTGTCGTTAGCCGTTCATCTTTCATTCTCTCAACATGCCCGAATTATCTTAATCGATTTCATTCCACATTCTTTGAGAATAACCTCGTTACTCACTTTGTCCATCAGAATTTTCCTGCATATTATGCGCAAGAATCTCATGTCAATCCCGTTAATTTTACTCTCATCATTTATTATTGAGAAAGCATTAGAATTGTTCGAAATTTGACACCACAGTTTTTCAACAAATCTCCACGTGTTGAGATCCCCTGAATCCAAGAATCACTTTTTACGATAGCGTCTGTCTGTCCGTCCGTCCGTAAACACGATAACTCTCCAAAAAATAAACGGATCAAGTCTATCTTTGGCCAACTTTATTTAGGCCCTAAAAGAAAGGACGAGTTGGTTAACCAGCCATTTACGATAATAATTCGAAAAGTGAGCGCATTTTGAAAATTTTTAAGACCACTTTTTTCTGAACCTGAAAATTCTATGTACGGATATTTATAGTATCAGAAAAGACAACTAATTTATTCTTATTACCTTTTTCTATACAAATAATATTCTCAGAGTTACAGAATGTTCAAAATTTTTTTAATGAATGGAAAATCAAAATTTTAAGCCAAAAAACGCACGATATGAAAAAAGTCAAGAGAAGAAAAACATTGCTTTTTGATAGCCCTTCAAGACTATCATAACAACTTCTTGGATTTTCTTGAAAAATCGACAATTCAAATTTTGATTGCACAAAAAATAATGAAAAATCAAAAATTCAGTTTTTTGGTAAAAGTATGTAGGATACGAAAAAACATGAATTAGCAAACATTGTGACACTACAAAATTTCTTTAGATTCGATATTAATATTATAT
>JAAAKG020146572.1:0-10641 GCA_010014905.2 Druon quercuslanigerum
AGGTAGAAATTTTCTTTCTGTTTATTATGTAAGTGGTATAGAATGGAAGTCATGTAAACCCTTAGGGGACACATTATGAATAAAGAAGAAGAAGAATAATCCCCTTCTCAATTCCCAGAGAATGAATAAATTTGTTGAGGAAAGTGATAAATAATAGCGAATAATTAATTAATTGTTTCATATTATTTAATTCTATAAGGCAACTGGATATTTTAGAATAATGTATGCGTATCTATAACGTTTCTATTGGAGCTCCAGTTCCTAAAGTCACCAGCTTTCATTCGAGCCGCAACATGAACCCCCAGTTTTTTCTGTGTTATTATATACCACACAATATTTATTACTGTTCTAGGCCCAGATTTAGAAAGAAGGACTTGTGCTTGATTTCATGAATTTTTCAAGTTTTACGGAAATATTTTTCTAAATTTCGCGATTAATTGATAAAAGAATTTCATCTGTAAGACTTTCAGGCAATTAAAGATAATTACGAGAAAAAGTGTACGTAAGAAAACTGGATATGCTATGTGTGTCTGAATAAAAAAAACAGATGCGACAAAAAAGTAATAGGAAATTGGGAATTGAAAAACGGACGAGAATCAGAAGATTATTTATCATAGCATACTACACTCCAGCTTATGGTGAAAGGAACGAAGTAAAAGACACCTTCTGGGATACTTTTAATGTTACTGGTACTTGCGATTATGCCAAAGTATCATGCCACTATACCCGGCTAGAAACTGCCTCTTTATGTCTAAATTAAATATTATCTCTTACGAGGTCGCAGCCAAATTTTCAAGCTAGAAAAATCTAGGCTTCCCCTCTGCTGGCCCTCGACGGGTTATTGTCGTGTGCTACTTCACTTAAATTATTTATATACCCACTTCTTCGTACTATATTCTTTAATCAACCTGGATAAATGACTTTATTCATAAAGATATATTTTAAAAACAATGTATATCAATTATTTATGTCCTCGAGGGGACCTTGTAAAGCCTTTACCATGTAAAACGTGTAATACAGCTGTGAGTGCATAAAAGTACATTAAGGTTATTATGCCTAATTATACTTAATTTTAAAATAGAAACAAGTAAAAATTGATTTATATTTGTATTTATTTAATTTGTGGAAGAAGTTTCCTTTAACCCATCAGTATCTGGCCCGTATTTTCACTTCATATTTGAAGTCGGAAGAGCCAATTCTGGAGTGGCAGGTGAAAGGGCGCACAGTACTCCTGCCAAAAGTGGGCAACATAGCAGACACACAGCTATTCTAAATGATAGGATTGTTTGGGAAATTGGACATGTGTAGCAAGAAATGTATGAACAACGTGGCTCAAATAAAGGCGTAGCAGGATGTCGGGAGAACCTGCTTATCAAAAGATGTATCTGCAAATATGCAGCATCCTACCAGCGTGACCTATCGATAGCCTAGATTGATTACCGGAAAGCTTTCGATTCAACCTCCCATAAATTTATCATCTGTTTTTTGGAAAGCTTAAATATTCATCTGCAAATCGTGAGGTGCATAGAGAGATTGATGCCATTTTGGGAAACCAGATATACTATCGCATCTGGAAAAAATCGTGTGACAACTAATAAGGCCTCTTTCCAACGAGGTGTCTTTTGGGGCGACTCCACGAGCCCACTTCTCTTTTGCCTCACATTATTGCAAATATCTCTAGCACTTCGCCATAGTCAGGGGTACCTTTGCGGCAAACCTGCAAATCGAAAGCACAAGGTCACTCCTGTATTTTACAAGGATGATCTTAAGATATATGCTAAAAATAAAGAGCAACTATATGTAGTTTTAGGGATTGCCGAACGACACACTAAGAAAATAGTAATGGAATTTGGATTAGAAAAATGCACGAAGGTTTATTTGAAGCGAGGAAAGCTTAATGGCATCCCTGAAGACGCTGAGGTCGTCGATAGAAGCGCTATACGATACCTTTGCGCTGAAGAGACTTATACGTATCTGGGCGTGCCGCAGAACCGCATTGAGGTTGTGACATCTATAAAGGATACTCTCCGAACTATCGGCGAGGAACAAAGTATCTGCAACGAACATGATTGCCGTCCCGGTAGTACTCTATTCATTAGGACTGGTTCCATGGACGAAGAAGGAGCTCAGATCCCTTGATATCGGGACACGAAAGGTTACGAACATAAACAAACGCATATATCTTAAGTCTTCTGTTCCGCGACTTTACATCTCACGCCTTTAAGGTGTAAGAGACGCTCTTCTTAATATGGTCAGGAAGCATGAAGAAGTGGGCAAAGGAACGTTTCTGTGCAAAGCAGCGGAGGAGGCTGCTGAAACACTCGGACTTAACTTCCGTATCAGGAGTGAGCAGAATGCATCACATCTTATTTATCTCAAGTACTCACTCCTGAATGTCCGGATTCAGAAAGCATAGGAGAAGAAGTGCCGGGAACAGCTCCTCGATAAGAGGATGCACAGCCTCCTCCACAGAAATGTGGAGGATCAGTCAATGTTGTGTGAGGTAGCTTTTTCTTTCCTTAAATCACCAGAATTAAAGTGTCATTTCCACCTTAGCATACCGTCGCCACATTTTGAGGCAAGAGATTTCCGATGCAGGGCGTGCTATGCGCAACCGAGCATTTCGGACACATAATACCCAGTTATGTAACTCATGCGGGAACGACTTACATTCAAAGGCACAATGCGGCACAAAGAGTGGTTTATTAGCATCTCTGTCACTCTAATGGCATTAACATTTATGTCGCTGCACTACATGCTCCTAGGAAAATAGAGTCAATTGTCGAGAATGAGAAGTCCCGCATATACTGGAACTTTATATTATCGACAGTTGTTTCTGTTGCACACTCGAGACACCTGTTGACAAAAACATCATAGCCAAGGAGAATGAAAAGAAATAGAGGTGAGAGACCTTGTAAGGGAGTTGCGATGATTGTGCCTGGGATATCAAGACGAAGTTGCGAAACTAATCGAAATATTTCTATGTATTGTTAAGTTATAAGTATGTACATACTACGAGTTATATGGATCAAGAAAATTGTATTGCAGTTTATTTCTGAGTAATGCTAATTTCTCGACTTACGGCAAAAAGTCGTAAAAATTAAAACTGAAATGATTTCAAAAAGTTATAATAATAAATTAGTGATTTAGGGAGATAATTAGATATATTTCATGAAATATTCGTATAATAAAGACTATAATTAATTATAATATTTATAACTTTGAGGCGTTTAAAATCAAAACATTTCAAATTTAACAAGTTTAAATATAACTGAGTTGAAATGATTGTATGGTTGAGAACGTATTTACCTCATTGAAAATTCTGCTTATTCGTTAAAAAATTAATCTTCTTTTTCGAAAATTTAATATTTTGGTTGAAAATTCACGTATGAGGTCAGTGTTTTGTTGAATTTTTTTTTCGGAAGGAAATTATTCATTTTGGTTGAAAACTGATTTTTTATTTTGCTGTTGTTGAAAATTCGTCATTTTATTGTAGAAAATTGATGTTTTTGGTTAAAAATTCAACTATTTGGTTCGAAATTTATGTATTTTATTGCAAATTCAACTCTGCCAATAGAAAATTATCTTCTTCTTTGAAAATTAATCTTTTTGTTTGAAAATTCATGTATTTTGCTGATGAATGTCTTATTGAAAATTCTTCTTTTTCTATAATCCTCTATAATTTTTGCCGAAATCAGCTTTATACACTTATTTGCAAAATTTTGTTTTTAAGAATTCGTATATTCCTGAAATTTTTTATTTTTATTTTTTAGAATATTTAGATCAGTTTTTTACCATTTTAAACACTTTCCCTATATTATGTTTCGTAGCTGATCCTGCCCAAACCAGTTTTAAATATTCGTTGTACAAAATTTAAATTTATTCTTTTCTAAAATTCAAAAAAAATTCAAAAGTTTTTTACAATATACATACAACTGTTGCTAATTTAAAAAAATGTTCTAAATCATTTGATCCAAATATCAAAATTCAAACATTCAAGATACCCACTATTAGGCGAACCATAATTATTTGAGGCCATTTCAACTTTAAATCCCTCATTTAAACTCGGGCGAAACCTGTAGGCTAATGTTCTAGCATCTCGTGCGAACATCACATATCCATTCTACAGTCCGTATACCTCGTTTTACCCAATCAATTTTTGGGGATTTACACCTTATATAGTTTATAGGACACCACAACTGCGATGTAGAACACAATGTGTTAGAAAACTTAATTGAGAAAGTCTGTGTCACTGAGGTTATCGATATAAACAACAACTTGAAAAACGATAAGGCTCATGGGGTAGACATTATTAACGCTAAAATACTTAAATACGGTGGCGAGTACATATCACATAGAAGTCCCAGATGATTGGAAAAAAGCGATTATCGTACCAATGTACAAAAGAAAGAGCGATAAAGCGACTTCAATAATGACAGAGGATACCGTAAGTAAAGTATACTCAAAAATACTTATCAGAAGGGTAATCAAAATAACAGAGGAAAAGATTTGAGATGTCCAAAGTGAGCTTATGCCAGGCAGGTCATGTCCGGATCAAATATTTAGCTTAAGCTAATCACAGAAAAAAGTTTAGGAGTAGGAAAAAAGTTTTCTATGCATTTTTCGACCTAGAAAAAGCTTTTGACAAGGTAGATAGAAGCAAATTTTGGGAAGTTCTGAAAGAGTGCGGAGTCACTGGATGGCTCCTACAAACTATAAAAACAATATATACGGGTATCAAAGCGACTGTCTGGGTAAATAGGAAATTGAGTGACTGTTTCGATACTATGCAAGGCATTAGACAAGGATGCGTTATGTATTTATGGCTATTTACATTATTCATGGACAAGTGTTAAAGAATGGCTCTTTTCCACGAAGAAGATGTGAATCTCGAAACAGTAAGGGTACGTGGGTTAGCGTTCACAGATGATAAGGCTGTTATGGCAGACTCAATCGAAGACCTTCAATGAACGTTAAATAAACTGAGTGTAAGCATAAAGAACATGGGCCTCAAAATGATAAGAGAATAGAACAAGTTGATAAATTCGTATACCTTGGTAGCTTCTTTAGTAGGGACTGGAAGATAGATAACGAGTTAGATTTATGCATAAACGAAGTTAAGAAGGTTATTGGTAGAGCAGGGCCCCTTATCGGAAGTAAAAATATAAAATAAGTCTAAAATGGCAATACATACTTCTATATTTGTACCGCCTATACTATACGGTAGAGAGACATCAAACTGGCAAGAAAAAGATAAGAATAAAATTAACACGATTAACGTGAGATTTTTGCGTATAATATGCGGGAAAACTCTGATGGACAAAGTAAGTAACGAGATAATCCTTAAAGAATGTGGTGCGGAAGAAACGCTTATTGACACATGGGAAAGAAATCGGTTAAGATGGTTCGGGCATGTTGAGAGAATTAAACATGAATGACTAACTAAACAAGTATATCAAGGTAAAGTAAGTGGCAACTTGCCCAGAGGCAGACCGCGAAAAGAATAGTTAGAATGTGTTAATGAGAGCTTACTTAGAAGGGACATAAAAAGCCATAGAAACACGACAGTCTGCATGAAAAAATGCATGGACGTGAAAGAAACTACAGAAGTATGCCAGACCAGATAATTATGTCGGCAGTGTCAGCAGAGTGAATGGCGCCTGAAACAAAAGACCTTGGATAGTAATGGTCCCAAGCGGAGGACCTTACATGACGAATTTGTGAGGATCTTCGCTTGGGCTGATTGCTAGAGAGATTGATCAGCAACCTGGGTCGGAGCAGTGTTGCGGAGTGAACGCGTTATTTAAATAAGTAACACCAGAATTCCAGATCAATCTAAAAAATTATACAATCCCTTCCTCGCATTACTCCCTTCCTCATCGAGTCAGTCACATCTACCCCGAAAGGGAAATGACTTAATAGTGTAATGCATTTCAGTCTATTGTGGGAAAACTCTAAAGGTAGAATGAATGCCTAGGTAGAAGTAAGCGCAAAATATCTAAAATAAGAATTGCATGTTATAACAGTTAAAATTTTAAGATATTTATCGAAAATGAATCTAGAAAAGCTTAAAGAATTTTTTTATTCTACAGGATTTACAGAATATTAGGAAAAATTTGTCTTTTGGAAGTTTGAACGAAATTAAAAAAGCGTTATATAAAGTTTCGCATGTCTTTCTAAGTTTTAAAATATTTTTTATCTTCTAAAAACATTTATCCGAATATTATTTAAATAATAAAAAATTGCCCTAAAATCTTTCAGATTCTTTTTCGACAATTTTGAAAACGTTTAAAAATGTAACAAAATTATTCTTAATATTCTTTTAAAACTTATTTCTTAAAATAAAAACATGATTAATTTGCATTAAAATTTTGGAAAATCATTTGAAATGTTTTGAAATGTTTTCTAGTTTGTTCTCAGCATTTATTTTTTTTAATAAAAAGTAATTTCAATTTTCCTGATGAATCGTAAAATGAATTTGTACTTTCATAAAATCCTTCAAAATTCTAAAAGAGCTTTTAATTATTTTCTGCACATCTTCAAAAATGTACATTTTCTTAAAAAAATTGTTGAAATGTTCTCAAATGGTTAATTATTTAAATTTTTTTCAAAACCTTGCAATCTTCTAGGAATATATCTTTTCAATGATTAACATAAATTTCCTAATGAAAATATAATTTTTAATTTTTCCATAAATCTTAAGAAAATTGTTTTTATGTACATGAATTTCCAACCAAATAGTTGCATTTCCAACCAAAAAGGAAGTTTTCAACATAAAATGCATAGTTTAATTTTCAGTGAAACTAATTTTTTTTAACAATGTAGTTACATCTCTAAGCAATTAAATAAATGTCGAACAAATTAGTTCAACTTTCAACTAATAAATAGTGTAATTTTTCACCAAAAAACTTGAATTCTTGATGAAAACTTACCAGGCAAAATTTCACATAAAATCAGTCAGTTTTCCACTAAAAAGAGAGTAAATAAATTTAAAATTAAAAAAAAATAATTTTTAACTGGAAAATCGAATTTAGAACAAAATAGTTTAATCTTTAACAAAATAGTAGAATTTCTAACAAAAAGAGGTGAATTATGGACCATAAACATAATATCTAGTGGATTTTTCAATAAAATGATTAACTTTTATTGAATAAGATTTTAATTTTCTTATTGTGTTTTATTAAGGGCAAGGGGGGGGGGGGGTTTAGAGGTGAAAAAATGCATTTTTTAAAGAATTTATTTGGAGATATGAGTATTGCTGGCTTATTAATTTAATTGGAAAATTTTAGTAGTGCAGCTGTAATATTTTTAGACCGATTCTCAATAAAAAATATTAAAAAGTAACCTCGCAAAAGCGTATCTCCGGAAACGCCTAGAAAAAAATTGTTGCG
This sequence comes from Druon quercuslanigerum, assembly GCA_010014905.2. Classification (NCBI taxonomy): domain Eukaryota; kingdom Metazoa; phylum Arthropoda; class Insecta; order Hymenoptera; family Cynipidae; genus Druon; species Druon quercuslanigerum. The sequence goes on from JAAAKG020146572.1 coordinate 7,392, forward strand.
CCGTGATCGTCATAACTCGTTACTGGATCATCTGAAACAAAAAAACACAAAAAAATATTTAGAAGGTGATATGTTTCCCTCGGTAATCAGAGGCCGTTTTTTTATATTTTTTTATTTACAGAATTTTGAAGACAAAAATGCGATTTTCGCTAAGAAAATCGGTAATTTGTTATTTTAAAATAAATAAAAAATTCTTTTAAAAACACTTCCTGATTACCTCTTGAGTTATTTGTAGAAATAGTGTACCGAATTTAAAAAAAAAATAGTCAATTAGATTTTGAGTTCTCATGTTCACGGACTTCAAAATCGTTCGCGAGAAAATCGATTTAAAGTTTTTGTTTGTCTCGAAAATCATAAATTACGCAACAACAAACGTGTATAATTTTTTTACTTACACAGAATCATGAATTCTAGGTCCGTAGAGTGAAGTGCTTTCATTCGTGATATCCCACGCGTCTTTTCGCTCCTGTCTGCGTATACGAATCGAACAAAAGGCGCAGTCGCTTCGCGCAGCTGCTAAACAGCTATACGAATTGAAACGCTGAATCTTCGTTAGTTTCTGAAAAACAGGGGAAAAGTAAGAATTCTTTAGAAAAAGGGACACAGAGGGACATAGAGGAAATAATATGACGTGACATTGAAAACTGCACTTTGTATCTTTTCAGAGTGTGTTTTTTCTTTATGATTGCAATAAAAAATTAAAAACGGTTAACATCATGAAGTAAAACTTTTAAAAAATTTAATTGAAATAGTGGACTAAGTTTATACAATGTTATTAACTTCAATTTCTCAGTTTTCAAATCTTTACCGACCAACAAAAATTGCAGTATGCCATGATACAAGATTGCGAGCAATCGCCTAAGGTGCGTAAACGACAATTCACTTTCATCGCACAATATAATGCGAACATTGATCACATGACCGAGAAAGACAACGTTGTCGCAGATACTCTATGACAAATTGACGCGTTTTGCATTTTAACGATTTTCGACTGGAGGTATCAAGGTTTAATTGCACAATCTCGCGTAGAAAGAGTAATCACGAGGATTGACGTGTTCAGGTTGTCGACTCTTTTCGATGCAAATCACATTTCGCAAGGGCACGCAATCTATGAACAACTGAAGGCAATTATGTCTAATCTGAATCACCCCCTTTAAACTAAAAAAGTTGACGGTGGGAAATGACCATGTTCTATTTTATTTTGAAATTCACGAACAGAAGATACGTCCGTACTTGCCTGCAGCTTTCCGCGAAGCGGTGTTTCATCTGTTTCATTCCGCGGCGGCACACCCTAGCGCGAAATTTACGGAGATGCTAATTCGACAATAGTACAATAAGTTAATACCTTCTCACTTTGTCGTCCCGGATGACCATCTTAGTCATGTTCCAGTAGATATAGTAGGACCATAACCGAAATAGGATGGATACACGTACGTTTTGACAATGATCGATCGGTACTCGCGGTGGCCAGAGGCTATTCCCGTTGAAGAAACGTCAACTTGAACAGTTGCATCGGCATTCTAGTAGGATTCTACGGATTAAGGACAACAAATAAGTCTCAATTGTTTGGTACTTTACTTGACTGATCCACAGCAAAAGAATTCGCACCGCGGTTTACCACCCTGCGGCAAACGGCATGTTCGAAATAAGGTATAGAGACTTAAAGGCGGCACGAACGTGCCAAGCCAACGACCCGGATTGGCTACGTCTCCTTCCCCTTGTGCTTCTCGGACTTCGTACTCGTGTATGCTTAGATGTCGAGTCTAGTGCAACCGATTTTGTGTTCGGCACTGCACTCAGAATTCCGGGCGCCTTTTGCAATAATTCCGAGAAAAATCAGAATATTTTCAACAAAGAATTTCAAGATTGAATTAGTAAGGTAAAACGGATTCCAGTTGATCACACGTCTACTTAAGAAACAAATCTGTAAAACCTCCGTTACATAGGCAATATACGGGGCCTTATAAAATTATATCACGCAGACGGAAACACGTTCGCGATCAATGTGAACGGGTCTACAAAAACGGTTAATATTGAATTACTGAAACCTGCCCATTACAAACTGTCAAACATACAAAATATCTTGGAACAATCGGGTGGTACGAGCAGTGGGTGAGCAGATACCGAGGGGAGCACCGAGCCGGTTACCAATCAGGTACCAACTAATACTAAAATTAAGGAATATCTGTCAAGAAGAGTCGTGTTTACATAAGTAGAGGTCCACGAGAGGCCTACAAAAATCTCTTTTGAGAAAAACGAGAATGTAATTATAACTTTTACTAAGTACAACACAAATAAGATCGAAGACAACGCGTCGACAAATATAAATAAGTCTAGCGAACCGCAATGCAGTAGGCTCATACCGAGAATCATACGCCGAAGTAAACCTAAGTCGATACAAGCAATAGACTTTATTTAGATTGCGTTAAGGAGCTACCGAACGTAGCGGATAAATTTAACGCTTATTCACGGAAAAGAGTAATCTTTCGTGATAAGCCCGATTTGAAGGTGGTTAGTAGGTATATTGAGCCTCGTAAAGAATACCCACAAAAAGCCCCAGATCTGCTGAGTCAGTTGTTTGAACAATGTTTGATAATACTATAAGGAAATAAATAGGGTATCCGAACCACTGTGCACAATTCCCATATAATGTAAGTTCTTGCACTTAGTGTAATATTATCATAAAAAAATATAAATAGAATTTTCGAAACCACACATCCCTGTTTTTATATCACGCAATGACCAAAGTTTTCCATTCGGGAACAGTTACTTATAAATCTAAAGCCGTGTTTGCAATTTAAGTATAAATTAAGTTCTTACTTTTCGAACTTTTGCGCCCGATGGTTTTTTAAATAATTTTATTTCTAACTTTAATTGCCATTGCCGAATTAATGAAATTGGTTCGCGGATCACAAGGCAGTATTTTAGAGTAAAAGGTAAATTGATTATTTGATTTTACTTTTTACAGGGGAAATTCATGATTTTAAATTCTAAGCACTTTGTTATAATCACTGATAATTTCGCTGTACGAACTCGTGTAGGTGGTGTAGTAGAAGCCATCACGAATTTATTTTAATAGCCATTTTGAATTCCGCGTCAACAGCGGCCAAATAAAGTGCGACTTTACCGCAAGCGCTGTAGCCAAGAGACGTGGAACGCCGTTTCTTTGCTTATGAACAGCTGCTTCAAAGACAGAATCGGAAGGGGTTTTTACATCGCATCGTGACCGGCGACGAAAAATGGGTCCACT
>JAAAKG020146573.1:0-10641 GCA_010014905.2 Druon quercuslanigerum
TATATATATGTAACAACACTGCTCCCCCCCCCCCCACACACACTAATATAAATTTCGTTGGACTGTGTTTCAACTAGACTCTAGACCCTAGACGCTTTGAGAGACTCTTTTAGTCAGTTATTAGGAGATAAAGCAATAGGGCAACATAACTGCGATGTCGAACACGATGCGGTTGAAAATTTAATTGACAAAGTCTGAGTCACTGAGGTTAGGGATATAATTTGTAAATTAAAAAACAGTCAAAATGCTCTGTAGACCGCAAGTGTAACTTTGAAATCGTAAAAATAAAATTTGGAAATGAGCAAATTTAGTTTTCAGAAAAAAGGGCAGAAGTTGCAATAAAATTTTTAAGAAGAAAAGTTTTTGTTTCAAAGAATGTGCCTTTTTTAAAAGGAGACAATTGAACTACGTGCATTTCAATAAAAAAGTATGTTATGAATTCTAATAACATATATTTACGGAAATTCTGTATAATTTCAGGGACAGACTCGAGTGCCAAGCTCAAGATATTTGATAAGAATGTGTTTGTTAAAACCGAAAGAGCTATAGCAAAAGGGGATTCACAATCACCAAATAACAGATTTTTTATTTTATAGATTTATTTGTTCTTTTATGTTTAAAATTATATGATTATTCTTGAAATTTTTTTTTAAAATTTCATTATTTAAATTGAGTGTTATTAACAATAATAATCAATAATTTAAAAAATTAATTTTTTAGGTTTAATTGATTATTCACCTCACTCTAATTGGAAATTAGACGAAAAGTTGAAAATTTCAGAAAAAAACCGCAACTTTCTAGCATTTTTTTAATTGGATTGTTATTAAAAATAATAATAAATTTTGTTAATAATTTATGTAAGCGTCTAATTTTTATATTATAATAATAAGTTGAATTTTATATATCAGCAAGTCACTGGAAGCTTTCTGTCCGCGAAACTTCCCTGCAGACTTTTTTCCGTCATAGTCTGAGGAAACGATACCTCTCGGTAATAATTTGCAATAAGTTTCATGTTTCAAATATCAGAAAAAAATCTATTTTTAAAACATAATTGAAATCGGTAGAGCTTTTACTAGCTGGAAAAAACCAAGATCATTTCCTCAAGAAGAGGCCGAGTTTTCGTGAGTTTAGTTTAAAAAGATTTCGGCAGAATGAAAATTTCCGGTTTTTAATTTTTAGTAAAAGAACTATCAATTTAATGAAAAAATTTTCGCAATGAAAGTTGTGCGGGTCGTCAAGCTGGACATTTTTAAACCATTTTTTCTCCTTAATATCGTAAAAAGTTATTATTTTTTGGAATCGATAAAACAATTAACGATTGTTTAACGTAATTTTTTTATAATATTTGGTAATTATTTAAACAAATTAATTTTTTAAAAGTATTTTTTACATGTAAAACCTGAGAAGCCATAATTTTCTGGAGTCACTTACACAATTAACAAATTTTAAGAGCAATACGTTTTTCTTGAGATCATTTAGCATTTTTTTTATTATATTTGTTCAAATAAAAATCTTCTATGTAAGTCGTAAAAAATTTATTATTTTTTTAATTACTGACACAATTATTATATCCTATATTGTTTAAAAATTGAGTGAAATGTCTCTGAGAAAAGTAGTATCTGTTTTTTTTCCTGAAACAACTTCTCTGCTCTGTTTCCTAGAGAAATCGAATTTAATTATTTAAGCAAATTATTATTGTTCGCACAATATATCGTATAGTCCTAATATGAGGAAAGACTAAATAATAAGTGGCACAGTGTAAAAAGCACAAGTCAATGATTTTTTTAAAATAATTGCAGAATATCTATCACAAAAAATTTACTTTTAGCATTCGTTAAATGGGTCATTAATTGCATAAAAGAATGCTTTATGGCGATTTACAGGCAAAAAACAGTTTAAATAAATTAAGATTTTTAAATTAATTAACTTTTTTTCAAATTGCTAAATATTCTTAGACCAAAATTTTACTCTCAATATATTTTAATTGCGTCACTAATTCACAAAGTAAATTCAATTTTAAAATTGTTTAAATTGTTACCAAATATCCTAAAAAACATATTACTTTTAACATTTGTTGATTGTGCTTTTAATTCTAAAAAATAATAACTTTTACGACATTCACAAGAAGATAAAAAATTAGCATTTAACAACTTCATATCATTTATCTCGAAAGACAACTTTTCGGTACTTCAAAGCGGAAAAAATGGTTTAAACAAATCAAAATTTAAAAAAAATGTTTGGAAACTAGTCTTTTAACAATTTAAAATGTTAATTAATGATGAAAAAATTCCCAACAATATCTTTTTTAACATGAATTTGATAGAAAAACGCTATTTTACATTTTCGAGCTTTTTTCCGGGCACAATGAAAGGATATTTGAGGGAAGCAGGTCAGCATTTAAAGTAACTAGGTGTAAATTATTCCTTGACAATTCCGTAAGAAGTATACCTTGATTCACAAAAAGTTTTTAATGCGTAATTCTTTTTTCCATTTTTCGAAAACGGAGTTCTTCCCATTTAAAACCCCATGTTAATTTTAAAAGCTCGGAAACAGGGGTCAACGATAAAAAAAGAAAAAACAATTATGGATTATCTTTTTCTGATAAACGAACAAATTGCAATTAAAAATTAACAAATTAACAAATTATACATCATACTTACTGCAGAGCGACCGATTTTTTATATTTATATTTTATCAACAAAAGTCCAAATTTTAAAATCGATAAAAATAGAACTGACTCTATGCAGGGAGTAAACTGAACCTGATTTTTAATACGGAATAACTTAAACTTGATTCCATATTACTGCTGTCCAACGGAAAAACCTAGTAAGTGACTTTTGCTATAGAGGCTATTTTCTCACGCGCATGTATCGAAAAATAGTCTCTATGGCAAATGTCACTTACTAGGTTTTTCTGTTGGACAGCAGATATTGCATAGAGCAGTAGAATATATGTATTATTCAAAATATGTTTCCAAATGGATCATCGCTAATAAAAGTCATTAATTTAATTTACAGAGGTTTGCTTTAAACTAGCAAAGGGTTCAAAGACATTATCGACATGTGCATTTATTAACTCAAAACCGCTCCCCTCAAGGATGCAGTCTTTGTGTAAGTACACATATGATTTTTGTCTATTTTAGTTATTAATTTGAATAAAGATTTAAAAAAAAAATTTTTTCCCCCTAAAAATCAGATTGTTCATTAGTATCATTATTTTAATTTTTACCAATTTTCCCGGGCCGAAAAATTATACATAGTGGAAAAATTATTAATAATTCTTTCCTACTGGGTTTTTTAAGTGTTCACGTTTGTTTAATTATTTATTCTTCTATATTTTACAAAAAATTTTTTTTTTACAGCCACGTGTACAAATCAACCAAACCCACCAAAAAAAATATTCGACTGTAAAGTAAGTTAAGGTGTAATCTAGAGTTAGAGAAATATGTATCACTGCGATATAAAATAAAAATCTGATTCGAAATGTAAAATACCATAGAATATTTTCTCTTCTGAGAAATTCCTATAAACTCCCAGAAATATAATATGTTATTGATTTCTAATCTGATATACTTTTGACTGAAAAAGAACGAAGTATATGGGAAATTATGTATAAAAAATGTAATTATAAGTTCATTTTAATTAAATATTTTTTAATTTCGCTAAAATTAGTTCTTCTTCATAAGAAAACAAACATTGTTCTAATAATCTAATGTTATAAATTTGCATTATAATCTAAGGGATTTGTACTTATTTTTCATCGTATTTTTTAATAATTTCAAAAATGCAGGATTGTCAATCCGTAACGAGAATTCTATCTTTCTGGATACGGATCCGGTTCTTTTTAGAATCGGTTCCGAAATTGTTTCGGATGCATGTTCGTTCCTAGCAGGAACAAAACCGAAACTACAATTTTCGCTCCGGCATGAAGGTTCTGGTCAAAATTCTAAAATGAAAAAAGCGACCTAAATTTTGGAAAAATCCAATATATCCGTGGACTTCCATTAAAGGCGGTGCTAACGGATTTTGCGAGTGGCAAAATACGAATTTGAGATATACATGAAAGTTAGTACGAAGTAGTTAGTCGGATCTCAGAGTAAGAATTTTGGTTCCGAATTTCGGAAAATTTACTCATATTTCTAAAATCTTATTGAAATCGTACAGTTCATTTTAAAGTTCAAAAAATTGACTTAAGATTTTGATCCAAGTTAAAGGTCACAATAAAAAAATTCAAAAAGATGACTAAAATCTGGAATAATAATGAAAAAAAAAACAAAAATTAGAGTGAATTAATAGAATATTTGTTTATACAAAGAGAGAAAAATAATTCAATGAACTTCAGAAGGGATATTCTGCTAATATTGTTTTTGTATTTACTCAAATTTTTAAACATTGAATATTTAAAATAGCATAAATAAATTATTATTATAAATAATTTTCTTATAAGCGGTACTTGATCAACATTTGGTTGGAAACAGTGGGTAAAAAAATTTGGTTAAAGGAAGGATTTAATAATAATTTAGGCATTATTTAATAACAATTATACTGTAATCGTTTGTAAGTACATGTATGTCTTAATTCTAAAACCTTACGTGTTATACGGAAAAAACAAGTTTTTTAATCAAGGCTTTTATTATTATCGACAGTGTGCATGAAAAATAGTAAATGAATTTGATCAGGCAATAATAGTTAGTATATGATTGTCACGTGTCTATGACGACGAGTAATATTTTCATCTGGCTCAGTCGATGCATAGAAATTAGAAAATAAGTTTGGTTATTTTTTGTGGTTGTAACCAATATTTTACATTCTTCATGAACATTTGTTTGTTGTAAATTTTTTTCACCTTGACAGAAACATTTTTGATCTGGATCTATAGATGCATTACGATTACAGAGAAATTTTTTACCTAGATCAGTAGATGCATAAAAAGTACACTCGACGTGCCATAAAAGGTACGCAGGTGCGCAGGTACTCACTAGCGTCTATTGCGCGATATTATGCATTCCAATTGGAAACGGTTCAGATGGGTCTGTATACGTCTGAGACTTCCGATTAAGGGTCAAGGCTAATGCGAGGCGAAACTCCTCTTAGATCAGACGTGAAGTGTATTCGTAGTAAAATAATTTGAGCACTTTGTTTGGCTTGACCTATTTTATATACTTGATAAGCGTATGAATTTTGTCAACATTTTTTAGATTTCTGTGATGACAAAGGTATTTTTTACCTGAATTACTAGATGCATATTCGGTGGATATCAAATGTAAACATTATCGATACATTGTACAACTTGCTAATAAAAGTTAAGTATATTTGTATAGAGTTCTTTTAACATTAACAGTCATGCAAATTACAATTTTTGTCTTTCCCTGCTACCTAGTTTATAATTTTGAATGTCTTAACGACGTGGAGCATAAGGACCCGAAAAAAGTTAAAAGTGATTTCAAAAATATATTTGAGGCAGAAAAGTTTTTTTTTATATAAATTGAATTTGACAATTTTATACTTGAAAGCGTTTCATAAAAACGCTAATATCCACCAATTCAGAGTTGATTTGTGACAAATACCAATTATTGATTTTGGCACAGCTTAAGTAGATTTTATATAAAATTGTTATTTTTAATTTTTTAGGGCATTTTCCGTGCACAATACTTTCCGGCTCATTAGAGACATAAATATCAACAATAAAGAAAAAAGAGAGAGAAAAAAGGAAAAAGTCAACCAAAACCAACCTCTCACTTTTTCCCTTTCTCCGTCTTTTTTATAATACTTGGGGACCAACATGTTTCGAAGCCAATTTAGACCTCCTCATCAGGGAGTAATTTATAGGATCAACTAAAGGTATAACAAAATGGTGATGTAACCTGAAAATAAAATATTTGAATGGATATTATGTAAAATATGACTAATTCTGATAGAGTCCATATCTTTAGTGAGACTTTCATTGTTCTAAAGTTGGTTAATTTTTGATTGAAATATTATAATAAATTACTTATATCCAAATAATAACTGTATCCCATACCTTGTTGTATTTTACGAGATCTCTTTTTTAATTATTGGCTCTTAATGCTATCAAATATGTTTTTTATTCTTTTTAAGGTATGGGATAGAGTTATTAATTGGATATAAGTAATTTAATGTAGTATTTTAATAAAAAATTAACCAACTTTAGACCAATCAAAGTCTCATTAAAGATATGCACTATATTAGAGTTAATCATATTTGAGATAATATCCATTGAAATATTTTATTTTCAGGTTACATCACCATTTTGTTATACCTTTAATTGATCCTATAAATTACTCCCTGATGAGGAGGTCTAAATTGGCCTCGAAACATGTTGATCCCAAGTAGTATAAAAAGGACGGGGAAAGGGAAAAAGTGAAAGGTTGTTTTTGGTGAACTTTTTCCTTTTTTCTCCATCTTTTTTCTCTATGGTTGATATTTATGTCTCTAATGAGCCGGAAAGTGAGATAATTTAGAAATCTGTTTTGTAATGAAGGAATCTGTTTCATGCTCTTTTGCATGAAATTAATTCTTGAGAAAATGGATTGTTTTACATTCTTAAATAAAAAAATTTTAAAAAAAGAGACACTAAACAAATGATTTCGTTCCAATCTATAGGTTTTGCTTATGATTACCGATTTTTTAGAAATGTATTTTGTTTGGATTGTTGATTTTCACTATTTTTGATAATATAATCATCTAAATACATTGGTTCTGAATCAACCAAAATACAAAAAAGTTCTTTTCATGATTTAAGAGGATTACATTTCCTACCAATTTCGTCTTACATATTTTTTCTTGAAGTAAATAGTTTCAGAGTTATACCCAAAAAACAATATGAAATATAATGGTATTAAAAGGAATGTATGCTGCTTAGAACACCAAAACGAACGAAACCGGACACTAACTAACTTTTCCGGATTTAATGCAAGATAAAAACTACCTATCGCCTGAACTGTCAAGAGAGGACAAAAAATTAATTTACAAATATTTAGTAAGAAATATTTTTTCCAAAACTGAGTTTTTGACACATAAGATCCTATGTTGATTTAACCAAAAATTAAACGGTAAATTTGTACAGATATAAAGTTAGAGCAGCTTTTTGTACTGTACTAGACTACGATGACCAAAAAATTCGACTTTTCACTTTCGCTAATAGATTCTTCCGAATTCCTTCGTTTAAACTTCATAAGCAATATTTTTCAGAATATTTTTTAATAAGTTGAATAATTGCCAATCGTTAAAAAAATTTATCTTTTAAATCATGAAATTTTATTTTCTGGAATTATGGACGTAGTTTATAAATTTTAAGAGTGTTATTTTTTGTGAAAGACTGTTTAAAATTATTTAAACAATTAAATCGATATTTTTTAATTTCAACGAAAAAGATCTGAAAAGCAATTCAACTAAACGAAATTGCTTTAACATTTATAATTATACATATATAATAAGCTGAATGAAAAATTAAAACATATTAACCCTCCGCCGTCCTTGTTATTCTTACTATCTCCGTCGTCCGAGTGGGTCAATTGTGTCTACCCTTCCTCCACCAGTACAGTTTGCGAACAAAAAAATAATTAGAGAATTCTAATTTATTATTCAGATCCTTTATTTTATTATTTATATGTTTTTGAATGTTCAAAAAGAAAATTTCTAATTTAAATAATTCTTTCTTCCCTATAAAATGTTCAATTGCTTAAACATCACACAGTGTACTGTTTGTTATATTAGCCGAATTTCTAAAAAGGTGGAACATCCGATTTTGTTTAAACTCAGTATACTAATGTATTTTGACGCGCTGATTACGAATATGATGGTGAAAATTGGGGAAAATTTGATTTTCATGATGAAACCATACAAAATCATGGCTTTATTCTCAGAATTTTTTTTCAGGAGTGATAGTTTCTAAAAATTTAAAGAAAGATCGATTTCCGGTTACAGGAGTGCCTTATCATCCCCACGAGATGTTGGAAAAGGGGTAGAAGTGTTAATTTACATTATTTTTGTGAGTAATCACAAGGGCGCCTAAAATTTTAGATAAATTAGTCAATGAATACGATTGGCTAAGAATAGCTTCTCTTTTTTATTTCGATGGACAATCTTTATAAAAAACTCAGTTTCAGAATGTCTGCATGAGAGAGCTCAGTTTTTTGCAGAATAAAGAATCAATATATTTTCTGTGACTCCTTCTTATCATAAAAGGACTCTATTGCTTGTGTAAATTCAACTAAAAATATCCTGCTAGAAAATTTTACAAATAAATTAACTGTTTTTCAATAGGAAATCTCATTTTTTGAGAAAATCAACGAAAAATATTTTGACAATGAAAAAGAAACAAAAAGAAAAAATATTTCTTTTCTATATTTTTCAAATTAACAGCCAACGTTGATTATAATGTTTTAATCATGATTTTTCTTAACTGTAATCAATAATAGTAGAGCCTCTTTACCATAATTGAATGTAGCAGCTGTTAAAAGGTTATTTTATTTTGAACGTTCTGAAGTTTTTTTTTAATTTTTTTAAGTTGAAAATTATTCTTAAAACCTTTAAGCCGTATAATGTGAAAAAAAATTTGCAGACGAAATACTGTTGAACAGATTAATTTAAAATTTTCGTAATTCCTAGCTCTATCTAATCTAAAAAGACTTTAAGAATTTTTATTATACTCTGATAGTAATACTGATTCCTTGAAAAAGCTGCTATTCGGTAACATACAGGTAGTATGACAAATCATATGCATCAGTCATGCATGTTATTTATAGAATTTGTTAGTATCATTTTTTATTGTCGCCAAGGTACCGTAGCTAATAAATCATTATTCTGTTAAAACTCTATAACCAAAAGCCCACGAAACTCTTTAAAACAGCTATGTAATACCTACAGTTTTTATTGGTCTATTCAGAAAAAGATTTCTTTAGGAAAACACTTAAAAACTGAAAATTGAATTACAAATATTGTTTAAATAATTAACAGTTCTTGTAATTTTTAAAAATTATGGTAACAACGAGTTATTGAAATTAAACACATTATTGTTTGATTTGTAACAAATTATCATATTTATGAAAAAACGTGTAAACAGATAGTTGTTTATGAAAATTCTTTACATAATTAAAATTTAGTTGTGAATTCGTAAAATATGACAACATGAAGTCATTTAAAATACATTGTTAATGGGTTGTTTAAAAAAAATAGGCTACTCACAGAAAAATATCGAAATGTGCAATTGTTTATAAAAATTGTATAAAATAGTTATCAGTTATTTTTAAGTAAAAAAATACGACAGCATAAATTTTGCTGATTAGAGATTATTAGTCAAATTCTTCTAAATAAGTCTATTCATGGAAGAACTGTAAGCATGGGAATTAGTGTTTAATAATTGTTTAAATAAATAGAAATTTTTGGTAAACTACATTAAAAGACGACAAAAAATCATTTAAAGACATTTTTACTTCATTCTCCTAATAAATTGAGGTCCTTTGTTTAGACATTGTCAAACTGAGTATTTTTTTTACAAAGATTGTTAAAATAATTGCAACACAGCAGATTTTTTTAACTACTCGTGCTCTCACATTAAATTCTTCAACATTTTCTGCGCAAACTATGAATTTCAACAACTAATCATTATAAATCACTAGAAAATGTCACTTCTTCAATTATTTGTTTACAATATTATAAACATTTTTTTTTGACTCGGGAACATTAGAAATTACTTGCGTATGGTTATTAAAATGTAAGTTTTTTCATGAATTTTGAAAATCTTTATAGAATCTGTAAAGAATCTTTGTGGCCTTTGCTACAATATAAAATGAGCAGTTTTACATTCTGCCTAGAAGCTTTTGTTTATTGAACAAATTAGGTTCAAATCTGTTCAAAATTGAACTGACGATCGATTTTTCTACAAAAAATAGATATTTGGCACACTGAGCGTCATATGTAAATGTGTAATAGTTACTAAAAATCATTAAATTTATTTAGAGAAAACTGCTGTCAAAAATGACAAAATTCGCCTCTATATTAGATCAACAACCAATTCGAACAGCAAACATTTAAAGGTGACGACTGTTACAGTAAGTAACACAATTTCTGTAAAGATTTAACTAACACATATTTTTTAAAAAGCATATCTAGTAAATAATTAGAAACTTATTGCTAATTGTCTACAACTCCTTTTTAAACTTAAATTCTCGTTTTTTACCTAGTCTTCTATATTAGATTAAACAAAAATATAATTTTTAACCGAATTCCATTTCTGCATTGACAGAAATAGTATCATTGCTTTAACCATACGTTCGCAAGTTAGAAAATTATGTGTACATTCATAATACCAGGGGTGTTAGTTGAAGTTTGTCGTTTCACTCATAGATGTCGCTAGAGATATGTGTACATTTCTATGATTTGGCATCTGTGATATGTTTCTATGGACAATAACCTTCAAAAATACACGATTCCATTCTGCCAAAATAATAGCATCACAGTTGTTTACCTCAGTGAATATGTCGAGTTTGGTCCCAAGTAAATCGCATTTGCGGCATTCGTTGCTTTTCTTATTTCATCAAAATAAAAAAGCAGTTGAAGCTTATCGATTGCTGGTAGAAACTTATGGTGAACATGCTCCAGTGATTAGAACATGTGAGAC
>JAAAKG020146574.1:0-10641 GCA_010014905.2 Druon quercuslanigerum
TACGTACTACAGGCGTTCTTTCGCGCGCTCTCTTTCTCACTCCCGGCTCTTTCTCTCGGAGGGGGGGGGGGGAGAAAGAGAGAGAGATTGACTAGCCGAAACGGGGGGAGGAAGTAGCGGAGAAACTTTCGAGCGGTCGGCCTATTATATAGTATCCATGTCTCTCTCTATCTCTCTCTATATATATATATCTCTCTATCTCTCTCTCTCTTTCTCTTAGTCGCTGCGGTGAAAAATATAATACGGACTACACGCGTTCTTTCGCGCACTCTCTTTCTCACTACCGGCTCTCTCTCTCTCTCTCTCTCTCCGAGAGAAAGAGAGGGAGAGAGAGAGAGAGAGATTGACTAGCCGAAACGGGGGGAGGGAGTAGCGGAGAAAGTTTCGAATGGTCGGCCTATTATATGCCTATCCATGTCTCTCTCTCTCTCTCTTTCTCTTACTCGCTGCGGTGAAAAATATAGTACGTACTACACGCGTTCTTTCGTGCACTCGAGAGAGAGAATGAGAAAACATGGAGTGCGTGAGTCATTCAATGCGAGGAAGTAACGAGGAACTTCGTTCCCAATGCGTGTCCCGCGACACGGTCTCATTTTTTTTTTAAATTATGAATTTATACGAGATACACTCCATAAATAATGCATTTATATTTTCAAGCTCATGGGGAGCACAACGAATTTTAAGAAATCAAAACTTCCAGCGGGTAAGTTGTACCGACAGGTATATAAGTAAGCTTACTGCTTAGAAGTAAGAATTACTACTTTAAATTATTACTAATCGTATGTTACTTCGTCCCATATTTTCTGCAAAAAAACAATTGTAAGCACTATTAATTGCTCATCATAAAGAAGAGAATTCTTACTCATTTATTCGTTAATAACCCCATAAATAACATTTATTTTTTCACTGCAATACATTATCAATTATTTTTGTATAATACTAATATACTGATTTAATAACTGTTTTCTTGAATTTGAAAATCTCTAAATCAGTGGCTTTAATTAATCTCTAATTAATCTCCTAATCTCTAAGTCACTGATAGTATAACTTTGAATTTTTTTAAATTGATTTCGCTAACTGGATGGACATTAAATAAAATGTCATGTATTTTTTTCAGTGCTCGATTTGTTTTAGATATCTCAATATGTGTTTTAAAAGACCTTTGCATAAGATTGTTTTGGTCGTATAGTTGATTATCTAACAAAATTAGAAAATAGCTTAAAAACGGTTACAAATTCATGATTTTTCAATTCTCACATAAAAAGGCATACAAATTTAACAGGTTGATATTCAATGCTGTACATTTTTTTTAAATATGCTAATACCTGTTCAAGAAAACCGTTGTTTTTAAAAAATAAGAATCGAAAAATTATTTTAAATATCTATTTTTTCACGCACTAAAGTTATTGCAAAATATTAGACTTCTATACGTCTTTTTTCAGCACTTGAAAAAATTATGATTTCATATACTCTGACAAGTTTTCTAAGCAAATTAATTATAAAGTCGCTTATATTGACAATTTCAATTTTACAAATTAACGGATTTCATTGCGATAAGTCTTATCGTTAATTAGGCCCGCTAATTAGGCCCGCTAATTCACGTTTATCTTATCCCATTCTTCTTCAAAAATTTTTTCACGATATTTATTGGATGACTGTGTATGTAGTTCTATGTATTAAATAATTTAATGACGAGTTTAAATATTGAGAAAATTATATAAATAAAATATTTACAATAAATGAAAATCAATTATTTAAATTGAAACATTGAAGGATCAATTCATTAATTGAAGTAATCATTAATTTTTTAATACAATTGTTTATAATTTATTACTCATAATAATTCAATCATAATAATATAAGTATAATTCTATTTTGATTATTTATTAATTAATATATATTTTTAATTATTATCATCACTTTTTAAAGAGCAATCAATTCATTACTTGAATTCAATTTAATAAATTGCATAGAAAATTCAAGTTTGTTTATAACTCCCGTTACAAAAAACTCTTTATTAAAGACTGTAATATACGTTATATGACGACTCTTATCTTATCGTTACGACTTCAAACATTGTTTGGCTGACTTAGTCATAGCTACAACGACTTCAACATTAGGAGTTCATGGTTTTCAAAGCATTACGTGATTTCGCTAATACTTCACGACAAATTCTAACGTTTGAAACGTTCGACTTTAGAGTGAATAGCCCGTCGACAGTACGCGCCGAGTCAAACCGAGTCATGAAGGCAGGACAAAGTCAGAACGAAGTCGGCAGTCATCGCTTGAATTCATCGAAGTCAACAACTAACCAATTTAAGAAATAGAGTTAAATGAACTCACGAAAGTACGATTAAAGTGGCACAACATTGCTAACAGAACGTTACATTGACTTCAGCGGACTTCGAAGTGAATACCCCTTCGAGTGTACCCTCGAGCTGAAACAAAATGTTTCAGCACTAGGGATTCAAACACCGTGTTTCAAAACGCTTTACAGGTTCCGAAACTTGAAGTTTCAATAGAGTCGTTATGAAACATTAGTGACCATTTATTTTAACCTTAAAATCTTCAGTTTTCTGCATGTCGAGATTACAGCCAGCATTTTCACCTGTATAACTTTTTATCCTTTGTTTTTCCTGTGATGATTAATGGAAATTACGGAGAGTATATAATGAAGAAAGTAAATATTTAGCTCAACAGATGAAGATAATACATGAGTTTAAGAATACTAATAATGTTTAAAATATTCCAAAATGTTGTGTGTATATGTGTGTAAGCGAACATTCTTATGCAAGAAGATGACCATGTATGAACACTGTACACTGTACAGAATGCCGCCTGCTATAATTCTTGAGTATTTCTCTGGTCCCATAATATGCTTCTTTATCATCCTATATTTTAGGATTTCTGGCGCATTTCATTTTCTTGCAATTTTCCCAATAAGGTGTCTTTAAAATAAATCATTTTAGTACTTACATCACTTAATGTTCGAGACATAAATAAAGAAGATCCTATGTCAAGACAATTCTAAATCAAAAACGTTCCAAATAAAGATTATCCTTAATCTCGAGATCAATCTACTCCTTCATTCTGGCTTCTATTATCTTCAGGAAATGACGAACATTAATTCGGATGATAGCGAGGGGGCAGGAAATTGCTCAGATCAAAGTATTTCGTAAAACTGAGATTGATTTCGTTTAAAGGTGACGTAAAACTTTTTCCCAGGATAACCAAATCGATCGTGCAAATGAACCCTTGTACTCGTTTACGTCGTATAAGTGTTGGAAAGGATACCTTGTTAGGTGTCTGATTCAAGTGGGACAAAAGCCAAATTCTGCCGACTGATCTCGGACAGGCGACAAGTATAGGTAGTTTCCTCATTGTCCGGTGTTCCCTCATTTCAACCCGACCTTTGCTTCAACCCACTCTCATCAAGAAAAACGATTTGGATTTCATCTCCTATATTACTTGAAACTATTCTTCTCTGTTTCTTTAGAAATTAATTCCTTATTCGGAATACCTTTCCGTTATCAGGAAAGCCGCTGCCAATTAGGAGACTTCTTTTTCTGTAAGTTCTTTTAACTATATATGTAACTCACACTAATGTTCAGTTTAACTAATATAAGTTACAATATATTAAAATAAAATACGTTAACTTATCTAGACTCGTAGCAGAAATCGCAGTCATGGATCTAGGGAGGTGACCTGCGTGTATCTTGGCCCACTACACACTTTCAGTTGGCCTCCAGTTTTAACTGCACATGTCAAAACTGTGCATCGAGATGCCGGTAGTGCATCCACACGTTCAGATAAATCTGACAGTTCTTCGTAAGTTTTCGCATGAAACAATGTGTAACAGAGACGTCGTTTAGCATTAATTGGGCTAATTGTCGCATTAAAACCGAAAAAACGGCAATCGAAACGAAAAATGTTGTTTAAACAGTGGCTCAGTAAGCGAAGAGTATAGTCGCATTTTAGTTTATTATATGAATTAAAATTCAGTTCCAAAGATTGGAACAGTTATTTGAGAATGAACGAAGAAACTTATTTGAAACTGCCGTCTTTAGTTACTCCAAAAATTAAGCGACAGGATATTGTAATGAGAAACGCTATTTCACCACATGAGAGGTTAAGTGCAACTAAGCGACAATATGCTGCTTCTTTTTTTATTTGGTTGTAATAATTTAGGATGCATATCGATCACTTTTAGACAAAATCGAGGTTTGCTTAAAATATGATTAAATGGAACCAAAATATAATGGAGATCAAGAATTTGTAATAAGAAAATTCGATCGGGACGAAACAAATATCTCGACTGCGTGATCGCTCGTGTCGATGGGATGTTTGCTGCTTTTGAGGTTTTAATTGCATCTGACAAGATCTTGGATATAATTTGTAATACTCTCATTATACATCACTAGTGAGAATCTTTGGATTTCACTTTCTATGAGGATGTTTCATCTTTATAGATCTGCAGAAATTCTTCCAAAAATTGCACGATTTGAGATGCCATTCTTTGTAATAAATCGGCGTACTACTGTCGCGTCAATTAACACGCTCCGATTTAGGCACTCAGTTTACTTTCAAAATTAAATTTATTTTATTTTTTTTACATTATTTGAAACAAGATATGTTCAGAAAATTTCAAGAAAATCCGAGCACTTTAACTACTTTTTTGACCTGAACATCACTACCTTAATCCGTCTACCTGCGAGTATAGCGCGCTCGAGCGAATCATCTGCGTGTTAAAACTGCGAACCGCCGCAGTTTTGAGTGTTCGAAAGAGACCATAACCAAACAAAAGCAATCAAGACTCGAAGAAACGGAAGATTATGATAAAAAACTGTACATAAGAGTTTTTCATAATTTTTCAATTTGAAAGACTTTAAACGCGTTTTTCTCAAAACAACGTTTTTAAAGTCTAGCTCCATCGCACCTGAAAAGTTAATTAATCGATTTATATGAAATTTGAACCACGTAATGTAGACATAATTTGCACCAAAATGACACTCGGTAGTTTTAAAATTCAAATGTTTACTATATTTTTTAATGGCAAAAAATAGCGGGAAAAAACATGCTTTTTTAAAACTTTTTTGTTTGTATCCGCTATTTTTTTCTTTCTTTTTAAAACTTTATACCCCAGGGTCATTTTGTAGCCGGTGATATACTGAATGTAAAGCACTTTGATTTTTTCGTTTTAGACAAGCCGTTCTTGAGTTCTGATGGAGCTACCTTACCTATCAATTTTTGAGGCGTTACGTTCAACTGGAGTATTTTATTTTAATATTCATAAAAATATTAAAAAACAAGTTTATATTACTATCTATTATAGATTTCTAAAAAAAATCGCGAAAATAGACTTTTTTGGAGCGACCAAAGTAGATTGACCCCTTAACTACGCAGTTTTTTCGATTCAGTCCAAGAAAACTGAACGATTATATCTTCCACACGTTCAGTTTTGACTGTACAATGAACAGTCCTGACCTGTGCAGTTAAAACTGGAGGCAAACTGAACTTATGTAGCCGGTCTTAGAAAATATTGTACATATGGAAAGCTATGACTACTTAAATTGACCAATTTCAACCAATTGAGCCGTCGGGTGCAAAATCCAGCTCGACGCTCGAACATGCGTAAAAGTACTGTCCGCGCGTCTTAAAAATAGAAAATTTTCAAAATCGAAAAATCAATTTTTAAAAACAGACAAATTATAGAAAATAAGGAAATAAAACTTTTTCCTATTAGATTTTTTTAATCAATCGTTTATTTTTAATAATAAAAAAGAAATATCGACTAAAAGTTTCTCTCTGATTTAATTAAGTTTCAAAACTAAAATCGTTCTAACTCGGCTAAGTACTTTTTCCAAATATGAATATCTCAGTCAATTTCCAACGAATCGATGTTTCCAGATTTCCATGGATTTAAAAGAATATTCAAATTCTTTAATATTCATAAAATTTCCAAAGATTTTAATCATTTGAGTTCAAAGCTTTTCAAAGTTTATAAGGAAAATGAAAATATTTTGAAGATTTTACGGCATTCCAAAGGATGACACATGAGTTAATAAGGGGATTTCAGATTATTTAAGGCGCTTTAAAAAGCTTTCAAATACACTATGGGCAAACTAAATCTAAAAGGTTGAGTTGTTGAACGCCATATTTACCCGGTCGTTTCAGCTCACTTATCCCCGAAAATGTCCTTTTTGTTGTAAATATATATATCAGGGATTAATGAGAAGTTTCTACAAAATAAGGCAATAGTAATAAATTTTGTTTTCAACACACCCTTATCCCCCTTCCGGCATCGCCGCAAATCTGACCCAGTAAAATAAACATTTTTCCGTATTATTGTTAATTTTGAGCAATTTCTGTCGTCGCTTTCATGCAAGTAATCACCACTGGGCAATTTTAATATTTCCTATGACTTTTTAAACAGTTTTTAATTGTTTTGATATATGTAAATTATTTAAACAATTATTTATTCCCAAAAAATGTAAAAAAAATCATATTTTCTTATTGAAATTTATCAATTGGTAATTGCTCCAAGCATTACATTTTGTTTAAAACATTATGTTTTTTTTTAACAATTAATTATTATATATTTCCAAAATTTCCAAAAATTGGACCACAAATGTCCAATTTTTCTCAAATTGATATCCAAAACTACTTTTCCTTGAATAATTACATAATTTTGATACATTTATTTTAATTGTAGCAAATCTCTATTTCTTTAAACACGTGCACTTTAACTACTTTTTTCAAATATGATAAGTACTATAACTTAAATTGAAAACTGAATGTAAATTTCTGAGGATTTACAGCCATAAAGTGTAACTGAATTCTTTTTCGATTTGTTTTTAAAGAAGGTTCTCAAAGCACCTACGGCTCTGACGTTTACAATCTTATCATGAAACTCACACTTAGCGCTTATTAATTTTGTGTCAATTGAAAAACTTCATCAAGATAATTTGTGAATATTCTTCAAATATACTGAAAACAACGCTTCAAACTTACGGGTATCTTAAAAATAAAAATTGCTCATTTTTGAAAATGATTCAATTTTTCAACTTTGAAGAAATTTCATGAGAATAGTTTGGAAATACATATATTTTATATCTAGTAGAAACTTCGATTGATATTTCTTAACCTATTAACCCTTTAATGTTGTTCTGGGTGTGCAGCCACCAAGAGGTAGTATAAAAGCGAAAATTCTAAAGAAGATATGAAGAGGGATGTGGGGGGTATAAGTCGCTAAATTAGGTGAAAAATAAGGCGTAACTGTGAGGACCGTGGCCCTACTCAAAAGTTTGCATCTATTCAGGCTATAAGCATTTGAAGCGCTTTGTGGGCATATATTCACAATCTTCAGATTTTAAAAATAAGTATACTTTTTTTGGTGACAAAAGAACTGATAACACAACCTAACAGTTGAAAGTATACAGTTTATGAATCACTACGATTTTTTAATTTCACACAATTTTAAGGATCATTTTTTCGATCATTTTCGATCATTTTTGTAAATTTGATTTGTTTAAAATTGTATTATCTTTTGTCTGATTAAAATATCAATACAAAAGTTATACAGCTGTATTTGTGACATTTTAGATATTTCATTTCACCCTGGTAAAGTGAAAAAACAAGTATTTTAAACAATTTTTATCTCTGAAATAAGTTATGGGTGACTACACACCCAGTGCGCCATGAACGGGACGCCAGATAATATGCGCCACCAGAGGGTTAAAAAAATGGTTTTTTCTTTTTTTGAAAATGTTACAAAATATATAATTTTCTAAATTTTTTTTAACTTGAAAATATCAAAAATATAATTTGCAAGTCTTTTTGCCGTGTACCAGAAAATTTGACAAAAATTTCTAAAACTCATAACATTTTTTTCCTCTTTTAAAATAGCTCTAACTTTTTGAGTTTTTGTTTAATGCAAATAATTTAGCTAGCGAAGATTTTAAATGAAATTTCCTAATATATCAGAAAATATTTTTTTCTATTTTTCTGGACATTTTCAAAATTTTCAAAAGCATATAACTTTTCTAATTGTTATCAAAACTGAAACTTGTATTTAGATAATTTGCAATTCTTCTACTAATCTATAAGAAACTTTGAGAAAAATTTCTAAAATTTGAAAAAAAATTTCTGAAATTTGAAAAAAAATTCCAGTTGTGAAAATGCTCTAAATGTTTTAATTTTTGTTGGAAATATCTGCTTAGTGAACTTAACCTTCATTTTGGAAACCTTGAAAAGCTTATCAAAATGTTATCATTTTCGAACTCTGTGAGTGCCGAAACGTAAAGATCCGTTAGAAACTTGAGATCGAAAATTTAGACAATTACATTACACTCTGATAAATAATAATGTAAAAATGAGATAAAATAGAACACATCAAATTATTCTTGTGACAGTACATTGTATAAAAAAGTTTTAAAAATTTGTTGATTGTTTAAACAAATGTTATTTGTTGAAGCAGTTATTTTTTCAACAAATATTTTTAAAATCGCATGAAGCATTTAAAGTCCGATATTAATTTAATATCTCTTTCAGCAGTATCATTTGCTACTTGTAAATGTTTAACAATTGTTAAGCCTAGCAGGTAATGTTCGTTCTTTATCCATTCTGAGGCCTTTTATTAAAGGAGAGATGTCGAGATTCTAAATCGCGAAAGAAAGTTACGTGAATCTGCCGTGATGAAGTGCTCAATTTCTTTGTCCAATAATTGTTTCATGCTCTTTGGTTTCAAACGTTTGATATATTCGTAACTTTTAACATTTTCGTCAATTTCAACGATGGCCTGTCTTATGCGTTTTATTAGTCAAATAGTTCTAGATAAATTGTACTGAATGTGCAAAGTTAAATAAAGTAATGTTTTTATTATTTTAATTATTGTAAATGACCTAAAATATACCACTTCGTCCTCGTGAATGTTGTTCAGAGAAAATGTTGAAACATGAGTGATGATTTGCATTGGTTGATGTACTTTTTTATAATATAATCATGATAAATATTATAAAAATATAAATAATGCAATAGTAAATGCACTTTTATAATTTAAATTTTACTATGACTTTTATGATTTATTTAATAGTGCGCCAAAAAAAGATGTAAATCGTCTATACTCAATTTAAAGAACATTAGGGGATAAAACTTATATGATGTTTAATTCAGAACATTCGATCCTAAAAATATTTGTTGGAAAAATAACTGTTTTAACCAATTATTATTGTTTAAACCACTAACAAATTGTTAATCCTTTCTTTAATACACCGTACAGTCAAAATTATCATTGGATGTATTTTATTTTATTTCATTTTTTTTTAAGTTATCGAAAAAAAACTGCTAGAGCAAATAAAAATTGGTAAGTGGGACGATGGTCGTGGGGGTTAAAGCGCAGGGTTTGAACCTACTGTCGGCTTGCGGGTTCGATTCCTGCCTAGCACTTTAAGAGCTTCGGGAGCCCATGCAGTGAACACTAGCCTAGCAAGGGAGTTGTTCATGTCCGGAGAGTCGTGGAACCGGTACCTCTAGAAAAAAAGGTTCTTTAAGTACTTAAGGCTGTTGCTCTTGTTGTTTCAGAACCCCCCTTAAACTGTAGGTTTCCCTCCCACCACCAAGTAAGTATGTGGGAGGTGTTTAAAGAATAGGGAAGAAGGTGCTAGAAAAATGTAAACCCTTAGGGCACACATTAGAAGCTTTCATCCAAATAAAAATTGTTTAAAGAAATAGAGATTTGTGAAAAAATAGAAGAAATGTATAAAAATTATGTAAATATTCAAGAAAAAGTTTTTTAGTTAATTATTTGTATGGAAACGATGAAACAAATGGTGATGCAGGGGAGGGGGTTAAGGTTGGGTTGAGAACAAAGGTTATTACTAGTTTCTTATTTCGTAGATACTCTTCTTTATTCCCTAATATATTTATATATACAGCAAGGACGTTTACTTTCTAGTCATAAGGAATATGATGATTATAACTTTAGCATACAATGCAACCTGTTGTGCAAGTATTACATAGGCGATTTTAATTCGGTTTAAAAATCTCCCGCGCTCGAGATCTTGCGCTGATTGATCAAAGGGTCCGAGGCTCAGAAGACGTGCGCAAAGACGCATAACCTAATTATGAAAGAAGGTTGTGTTCCCCAGGGTTCAACGCGTATTTCAAATAAATAATTAGTTATGAATTGAAAAACAGTGTAACACGAAATTAAAAAGTGTTCACAAATACTGTTGAGACGTGCATTACGGTTTTTTTTTAAATTGGAGTTGGTTTTCACTAATGTAATGGTACATGAATGGTATTTGTCGTTTGGCAAGTGTCAAAATCACTGTACTTCGAACTTAATTAATTAATAAAAGTGAATATCTGCAGGTTGGAAGTAATTAATTGGTAATAAAATCTGCTATTTTACTTATTGAATTAAATATGGGAATCAAACGCTTTTGACGATAAAAGTATCGGTAAATATCATCAACTGTAAGTGTCCTTTTTAAAAATAATGTCTGCAAATACCAGTGCTCGGATTGATTTATGTTCATAAAAAATTTAATGTATACCTATAATTGAACCTCCGGAAAGCAGAACCGAACGAGCGCGTGGACTAGCACAGCCTAGTAGGAAAGGGAGGGGATAACGTCACAG
>JAAAKG020146575.1:0-10641 GCA_010014905.2 Druon quercuslanigerum
AAACCAATATTCTTGGGCCTAGGCGCGCTCAAAATTACGATCCACGCGCGTAGAGGAAGACGAGAATGTGCCCGCGAAGCTTGCAGATTTTTTCCATGAAAATTGAATTATTTCATAAAAAAGTAATTATTTTGTTTCAAATTCAATAATTTTGTTAAATATTTACCTTTTTATTGAAAACTTAACTGCTATGTTGAAAATTCATATATTTGGTTGAAAATTCAACTATTTAGTTTAAAATTAACTTTGTTTAGACTTCATTCCTTTGGTAGAAACTTAATATTTTTTAAATAAAAATGTAACTGGTTAGAAATCAATCTGTTTTGACTGAGCATTAAACCAGTTTGTTGAAAATTCGTTTGTTTGGATGAATTAAACTGTTTCGGTTTTAAAATAACACTATTTTTTGTTCGAGATATTAACGATTACATCTTTCATTAAGAATGCATATTCTTTGGTTTCAATATTCAACAAGAAAATTTGCTGTTTTGAATTTATCTTTTTTATTTAAGTATTTAATTACGTAGTTAAACGTTGAATTACTCTGTTGAAAAATTATTTTCTTGTTGTAAGATTAATAATTTCAATTAAAAATTCATCTCTTTGGTTGAAAATTTAACTTCTTTACTTAAAAATTTGTTTTTTGTTGGATAAAAATTTAATTATTTCAGTTGAAGATTAATCATTTATTAAAACATTTATATCATTGGTGAAACATTTAACTGATCTGTTGAAAATTTGTCAATTTTGTTGTAAATTAATCTTCTTGTTGGAAAATTCATATATTTGGTTGAAATATTAACTATTTGGTTAAAAATGGATATTTTTGTTTGAATTTACAATTTTCGGGCAGAAAATTCGATTGTTTTGTATAAAGATCATCATTTTGGTTTGATAATTCAACAGTTTGGTTAAATTTGTTGTTACTTCTTGACTGAAGAGTCGTTTGTAGTTTGTAGTGATCTTTTGTGCTGAATCAAATTTTTCTAAAGTGTGGTTTTATATTGTAATATAAATTTGAAGGTTAATGAACAATATTTATCTTGCGAAAAGTATTAATGTTTATTATTCTAAAATATTTTACGGGCTTTTTAGTTGACATTCCATTTTCCACCAGTAGATAATCGTGCTACTTCGCTGGCGCATTGGTAGCACTGCGATGATCTCGAGCTGTATTTCTTTGGATGGTTATGAAGTTCGTTGCATCCGGTACCAATATTACGGAAGTTTTGAAATGAAAAAGGGTCAAAATTTTAACTTTTGTGCTTCTAGGTCAAATAAAAAAAGTTTGAACTGTATTTTTTTATCAGTGAACTGATTATAAGTGAAATTATACTTATGATAAATTGTGAATATCGATATCTAATTATTCTATCATGCCCAAGTGTAAAAACCACTAAAGATTATCCACTGATGGATGCACGTTTTAAAATCACACTTGTAGAAGCTTCTATTACCAAATTTTTAAGTAATGCTGATGCTAAGTAAGTTATTTAATCGTACTTTCTATGCTATTTTAATAGTTATTTGAAAACATAGGATGCATTTAAATGCGCAATACTTTTATGTTTATTTTCAAACTAACGCACTAAAGCGCTACGGAATCTTGTCCTATCCCCTGTTGGGTAGTTTTCCCTACTTTAAATTTTAGGAATTTGAAGCGTTTCAAATTGAATTTAATATATTGTGAAACTTTCGAACGTATCTAAACCTCGGTCTAATAAAACGTTTAATTGTTTCATGAAACTTTCAAAGTGCACATTGAAGTTGAACTTAGAATCAGTAGAAAAGAAACCAAAAATAAAGATTTTTCTGGTTTATGCATCTGTGCTGAAATAGCTTACACTATTTAAAAAAAAATAGAATTTTGTTACACTACTCAGTAACAAACAACTCACATGCATGGAATTCCGCTAAAACGACAGTGGAAAGTCAAGAACGCGATAATATCTTCATTTCAGGTTTGTTTAACCGACAAGGTTAATTGTTCTTACACCGAATCTTTCACCACGAATCGACCGAAACTTTATCTTTTGTTTTTTCTCTGAGCTTTATCTTCTTCTTTTTCGAAATAAAAGACGAAAATTAAATTTACAGTTCTGGAAGGAATGAGTACTCAATAAAAAATTCGCTCTTCCTGTCTGAATTGCACTTCCTGTCTTCGGATTCATTTAACCGGAGCTGAAATCTAAATGTAAATTGTTCTGGAGAGGGACAAATGGACCGTGCCTTATTTGAATACATTGATTTCATTGGTCCCACGTCGATCCTGAAAGAAGTTTTCGAGATATTTCAGCACTTCCGCTCTTTTCTCTTGTACACTTTTTGCACTAGATTCAAATTATTTATATTCTCTTTTTGTCATTCCAAGCGGAATGTCGAGCAAGGAAAAGTGCCTTACGTGACTCAGCAGCAAGAGAGACTTTGAAAAACTAAATGAAGAAAAGAGACAGCTAGTACAAATTCCGACGTTACGTGGACATTGAAATTCCTGTGGTGAGTGTACGAAACCGTGCTTTCGTGTGAAAAGTAATTTGCGGAATAAAGGTCAGGCAAGTAAAAAATAGCTGCAGCTAATATTGGCCTGCATTCAATTGCAAAATATCACTTTCAATCAAAATCATCCACTAGAAATCTCTTCGACTTTTGCCACACAGTCACTTAAGTCACTTGAGGTCACCTTTAGTCACTTTTTTCTATTTGGTAATAACTTTTTAGTCATTGAAAAATAAATAAATAAAAGCCAAGTTAAAACATCCGGACGGTCTATACGTTTATGCATATTTATATCGGTATGAAAAACAACTTTTAATAAATTAAGACCGAGAATCCAAAGATTATTGCACTTTATCGATTTTTTTAAAATTCTTTACATTCTTTTGAATTCATCCTGAACTATATGAAATTTCTTTGAAATCTACTACGTTTCATGAATCTTTCTTGTATTTTCAATTTTTTATAATTCACACTGTAAATATACTCATTTTATACCCAACAACCATGTTGTTTTCTCTTTTACCATAGTACATGCGCGATAAACTAAAGACAGGATCGCGCCTCAACCAATCAGTGATTACTTGGTAGATCGTCGCGTCCTTTTGTAGAGGGTCCTTATTCACGGTGTGCTTGAAAGTGGAAAATATTTGATGAAAATATGGAAAAAATCGGTTTGCACAGGGTGATTCAGTATCAAAAATAGATTTAAAATCTTACTAAAATCTTAAACAATAACTTCTTGTTTTCTATAAAGCATACTTTTTATGATAACAAACATTTTCTACAATAAGAAAAATTTAATGTTGTTCATCATTAAATATTGCACATAAACTATTACAAAGAAGTTACTTTATTAGAACATGGTAATTTTTTTACTTTGCTGTCTTTTAATCTTTATTCAAGTTTATTTTAAATAAAATAATTTACGAAATTACTGA
The DNA here is from genome assembly GCA_010014905.2 of Druon quercuslanigerum. NCBI lineage: Eukaryota > Metazoa > Arthropoda > Insecta > Hymenoptera > Cynipidae > Druon > Druon quercuslanigerum. The sequence goes on from JAAAKG020146575.1 coordinate 3,435, forward strand.
CAATATTTTGCCGCTAGGTGGATACTCGTATTTGTTTTTCAAACAAAAAATTGTATACTAAAAATTATAAGTATATCCCTATTGAAAAGCCAATAATTGTATTTTTTATAATATTTTAGAAAAATTATTTAGTAAGCGATTACAGTATTATTGTATTTTATTTAAAAATGAGTCATGAAAATTAATCTTCTCATGGAGATAATAGAAGAAAAGTATGTGCTCTATGTGGAAAAAAATTACATTTAGGAGTAAAGATCCAGAAAATTTATTATAAATAGAAATTCTGAAAAATTATTTAACAGTTTATATTTGCGTCCCTTAATTTGCCAAATAAAAAGTACCCTTTAAGTATTTGTAAAATTTTTCATGTAATTTTACTCGATTCGTCGAAGGGAAAATTTCAAAGACTATTACAAAAAATGCCCAATTACGCAGATTTACTATTACCAAAATGCGCCTGTGGGATTAAAAAAATCTTCGCCAACCACTTTCGGTTTCACCCGTAGATAGTTTGAAAACTAAAAATTTAATTCAGGTGTCTACCAAATTTTATCAAAAAGTTGGAAAGCGTAAAAGTCATACTTCTAAAGGTGTCAATGAAAATTTATTAAAAATTATAGATCAACTTCCTGAAAAGAAAAAAAGACCAAATTGTCACTAGTATGTTAAAAAAAAGGTTGATTATGTAATGTCTACAAGTAAGAAACACACTAATATTGGTTTAAATTTATCTACTGGTGGTCGAGAGATGAAAATTGTTTTGAATCCGAGTATCGAAAGAAATGTTTGGTTTACGAAGAGAGTTTGGATAACTTTAGAATTAATTTAAGGGTTTCAGCAAGTATTGATAATCTTTCAGAGACATTGAAAATTCATGTAATTCTTGCCCATGTGAAGGAGAGTTTAAATTAAATTGCTCATAGTTATGGCTTAGGCTTTAGGTCTGAGCAAAATGGTGAATCTATTGATCGCAAATTTTTAAAGTATTGGAAACGTTATGAAGTTAGCAACATCCATAACGTGTATTATACACCAAGATTACATAAAGCAGTAAATTATATAAAGCTGTTTTATGTTTAACTTTGCTTTGTTGCAGTCTTGTTTAATTTGGATGAATCATTTAGAAATTATTTTAAAATATAAAAAAATATAATAGAAATTACAAAAAAATTAAAAACAACAAAAAGTACCAAAAACATTAAAAAGGGATCATATTACCACTAAGTCCACGTTGTTGACCCTGGGGTAAGCTGATAGTGGTAAAAATCCAATTTTTTAATAAATAAAGTTAATTTTTAATATAAAGTCATGTTAAATAAATAAAAAAGTTATTTATACGTTTAATAACTAAAAGATCCAGAAGAAAAAGTCGAAGGATATGTCATACTGTGTTTTGACCGCTTAAAACACAAAAATGCTGATAAAACGCGAAAGGTATCAGCTAGGATTTTAATTTTCACGGATTTTGAATCTGCTTTTGATCTCAAATCACCCTGAGCAAACCGATTATGTCCACATTTTAGTCAAACATTTTACACCTTCAAGCACGCCGTGTATTCTCGACTTTTTCTGCGAAGCTAAAAGATAAAAAAAACCGTTTTTCTCAAAACTCATCTTCTTCTTTGGTAAAAAACACAAATTAACAGTTTTCTTCATATTCAATCTTTTTTATGTAAATTTCATAACAAAAATTAACGAAGTATTTGTAAACTGAACTTTTTGAATTTCTTCATGAAGCCTAGATGGCATTTATCTGCGTCAGAAATCACTCGGCTCTTCTAAGGTCCTTACGGTTGATACTTGATACTTGAAGATCAACTCAATATTTAAAAAAAATTAAATATTAAAAAAAATTTGAAAATTTTTGTCTTATTTTTTAAATTGATTAGTAACAGATGCAAAATTGTGACAAGAGTATAAAAAATCAATTTTCACATTTTAAAGGAGATTGCATGATGTGCAGCAACAAAAATCTTGCTCCTTTAATTTTTTCTGCAATGTCGATCAATCGGTCCAGGAAAACCGCTGGGTGAATCAATCTGGCGATATACAGGACATTTTGAGGTACGTTGAGCTAAAAAATATCCTACAATTCTTTTAAATTCACTTCAATTTAATGGAAATCAATGGAATATTTTTTTTCAATTCTTTTAAATCCTGAATTTTTCTGAATTCTTTGGAATTCTCTTTCATTTTCTAAATTGACCCTGCATTTTTTCTAAATTCACTTAATTCTACTGAATTCAATTGGCACTTTATGTTTCTTTCTAAATTCACTCTGAAGTCTTCTTAACTCTCCTTGAATGTTTGACATTTTAACCAATTCTTTTAAATCTCCTTAAATTCTTCAAAATTCATTCCAAAGTTAATGACTTCAATGCATTTTTAGAAATATTTTTGAATTGTTTGCAAATTAATTTATTTTTTTATATACTTTGAATTTATATGAACTTCGCCGAAATCTCAGTTTCCTTAAATTTTTCTAAGCTTACCTGAATTTTTTTAATTCTTTGGGTTTTTTTATTTATTTATATCTATTACAAATAATTAAATTCCTGTCAAATTCGCCCTGAACTGAATGTTACTCCATTCAATGGAAATCTTCTGAATTTTAACATTTTCTTTAATTATTTCAAATTTTTTATGAATTTCATCAGTCTCTTGGATTCCCCTTCAACTCTTCTGAAATCATTTGAATTGATTTGGAAATTACCGTAAGCTTCTGATTAATTTATCGTGAATTATTTTAAATGTGGTTGTATTCTCTTAATTAAAGGGATCTATAAAATTTTATTTTAGTTCTATTAATTTTGTTATGAAGTCTTTTAAACCAACCTTGAACTTTCGGGATACTTCTAACATTTTTTTAAATTCTTTTAAAGTTCATCGTATTCTGTTCAATTCTTTTGAATGAAAGATAAGAAGAATAATATTAATTATTATGATTCATTAGTCAATTTTAATCACCTGTTGGGTCCAAATTAGGTCCAGTTTCATTTTTTTCAAGTAAATTAAACAGTGGTGAGTCTACGAATTTATTAAAATTATCATTGGGGTTTTTTTTTATTATGTGGGTTGTCATCAGGGTTAAGAATTTTCATATTAAATTATATTTTAGTCGATTTTAAACGAAAAAATATTATTTTTAAATTTACATAAATTTTCAAAAATAGAGCTAGGAAATAATATGTATTTTTATCTCGTTAAACCGATCATACATAAAGGTAGATTTGTTCCAGGGGAAGCCGTTATGGTGCAAGGTGAATTGAACGCTAAAGATCGCCTGCGAGGCTTGTGGACTCCTGCCTTGACCTGGCAGCGAGCCAGGTATTATGATAGGGAATTCTCGGAATTTTCTTCCCTTAGATGCTTAAGCCTATTGCGTGAGCTTTGTACATTCTTTAGATAAGAGGATAATACAAAATATAATAGAAAATTATGTGACTCATATAATTTTCATTAATAAGCTATAATAGGCTTCCTGATATAAAATAATGTTAAAAAAAGTTTTATCTTCAGTCTTTAATTTCAGTAAGTACATTAAAGGTTTGCAATCTTTTAAGAAAAAGTAAATGATTTTGATTTAACTTCACAAGCCAGCTCACAAATAAATATTTATTTAAGATCGAAATAAAATCTGCTTTCTCAAGAACATTAATTTTGGAAATAGAGACACTAATCACAAGGTCTGTTCCAGTTTGCAGGATTGCCTATAAATAACATAAGAATTTCTTTTAATTTGGACACAAATGTTAACCTCAATTTGTGGAAAGATATATCGAAAGATTTCCTTCAAACTAGCAATTTTTATAAATGTGTGGATTTTTCGATTATAATACTTTTTCTATTTCTTCTTTACTCATATTGTGTCCCCTAAAGGGTTTAATGACCCCCGGTTCTTAATTATTATAATTTATGTGTACTTTTCTGTTTGTAAAAAGTCAGGATCTAAGTAGTTTGCTTCAGAACCAACCACAGATAAATATTGATTAATTTTAAATGATTAATTTTGAAATCCATAAAATAACCCGTAAAATAATTTGTAATACTAAAAAAAATTCAAAATCGTTCAAAATCCATAGGTAATTGCAAAATATTGATAAACTGTAAAATGCCATATTCTTTCTTAAACCCCTTGAAATAATTGGAAAAACCTCATGATTTTTTCAATCTGTTGAAATTACTTGAAATCATTTTAATCCCATCAAAATCTTTTAAAATATTTGGCAATCATTAAGAATCATCTGAAATTTCTTTAAGAATCACTTGAAATAACTTGATATCTTGTGAAACCCTATGCAATGTTTAAAAATATTTCAACAATCCTAAAAATAAGTAAAAATATTTTTCTACATGAATTTCTTGAAGTTTTGAAACCGCCATCCATAAAAAACATGAGAAATGCCTTAAACATCTGTCACAGGCCATGAAATCTCAAAAGATTCATTAGTAACTCTTTAAATATTCTTGTATAACTTGAAAACCTTAAAAAAAACCTGTGAAACCCTTTTAATGTTTAAAAATTACTTCCAATCGTTTTTGAAGTTCTGCGCAATCTCTTGAAACATTTTGAAATACTTGGAAAATCGTCAACACCATTTTTCAACACTTTATAATTCTTCGAAATTCTTTGAAATCCATTGAAACCTTTAGGTTGTGTTACATGCTCCTTAATCTTTGAAAACCTACTAAAAATGCTTTAAATCTTTTAGAATCAATTAAAATTACTTAAAATCTTCATTAATCGGTTCAAATTCACATACATTCTTTAAAAGTCATTGAAGCTGTTTGCAGTTATTTAAATTCTCCAGAAATTATTTAAAATGGTTTAAAGTATTTTAAATTGCTTGAAATCCCATCAGATTTTTTGTAACTTTGCAATTTTATAAAACTTGGAAATTCAAAGACATCATCAAATATATTTTTAAATTTAGTATAATCTTCATAATTCTTTCAAATCTTAGTGTCCGATCCAAACTCAAAATTGCAGTGATCAACTCCTTTGATTAAAATAACTGGAATTATTTGATATCATTAGTCCCATTGAAGTCTTTTAAAACTTTTGGTTATCCCTAAAAATTCTCTGAAATTCTTACAAAATTATAGAAATTACTTCGAATCTTGAGACATTTCTTAAAAAAATTATAAATAACTGAAATTTTTTGAAATCCCTTGAAATCCTTTCATATTCCATGAAATCTCAAAATTCTCGGGAATCCCTTGAAATATTTTGAAATGCTTCGAAAAACCCTAAAACCTTTTAAAATACTTTGCTATTTCTAAAAATTCTTTAAAATCTAGGGTATCCTATTAAAGTATTTTGATATATATCTTGAAATCTTTTGAAATTCTTTTAAAACGCTTTAAATTATTTAAAATCTCCACAACCTCCAAAAAAATATTTTTAAATCGATTAAAAGTCAAATATATTCTGTTAAAGTCTTTATAATTCTTTGCAATGCTTTACAGTCTTTAGAAGTTATTTTAAATCTCTTGAAATCACTTGAAATGTTTCTGAATACTTCAGAAACGTTGACAGTTTTTAAAACTTTTCCAATGGCAAACATATATTTTGAAGTCTCTTTCAACTTTGTCAAAACGTTAGAAATATTTGAATGATTTACCCTACGGTATGAAAAAATGAATGGCGATGAATAGTTTATTCTGTTTAGTGAAATTAAGAATTCTGCTCTTATTAAAGCAGACCGTTTAAAGTTTGCAGTATCAATAACAATGTAGTATTTCGCCACAATAACAACCACAAACTAGTTTAAAAGTTTAAAGGGGGGAGGGGGTCGAAAATTCTCCCAAAATATGTAACATCCTTTATGGAAGCTCCCTAAGCAGCGGAGTTCATTTTAAAAAATGAAAATGTAATAAATAAAGCTAATTCTAGTCATTCAAAAGCCAAATAGGTTTTCAACAACAATGTGTGCGAGATTTTCGAGAGATTTCGTTAATAACTTTTCTTAGATAGATAAGAATAAATAAATAATTTACGACTTCATTTTATTTTAATTCGCCTTATAACTCTTTTTAATTTCGTCCTTAGGCTACAATAAAAAATGTATAGACTGTAAAAGCTTTCCAACACCAATTTCGATCCCTCCTCAGGGAGCTAGCCCCCAAGACTTATCCTGGAACCGCCCATGTCAAACATTCATTTCCCGAACTGAACTCCTCCTGAAGAGGACTTTTCCGCAATGAAGGATGCAATCGAGAATCGAGGAAAGCACAATGAAAGCCTTACAAGCTTTGATTTGAGCGACTCAGCGAATATCTCCTCCCGCAAGGGAAACACACCTGCAATTATCGAAATACGTTTGTCCCTGTGATGTTGAAGGTTACAAGGAAATTTTACCTCCATTGTCCTACTTCTGTCCCAAGGTTACCCATGGAACCTCTTCCCGTGAGGTAGGGAGGTACTTGTCAACTCCAGAGGCAGAGTTTAAATGACATACAAAGCTCTCAAACTATCGAACTAGGAAAGGGCGTGAGGCTTTGGACAGAGTTGTAGGAATCAGGAAATTCAGGAAATTCAAGGAGATGTCGACATGCCCACAAGAATATTCGATTCTCTACACTTCATGACGTAATGGCTCCCTACAGTCTTAATGGTGGACACCAGAGAAATATACCTTGAGAAAACAATCCTGAATCAAGGGAAATTTACTTGATGCAAAGAAATGATATAACTGAATACGTCCCATACATTTTTTCTTTAATAAAAAGAAACGGTTTCATCTAAATCTAAAATGTGGTAATATTGTTGCAAATTATTATTTATTTCAGATAATGAAGTAATTACTAAGCGGAGAAACGTTGGTAATGGTTTGAAGAATTGAACAAATATTTCCTTGAAACCAATGAAAGTCCTTCGACTATCGTAAAAGTTTTTCTTAATTGGAAGATGTGATTCCTTAGTTCAAAGAAGGGTAGGCTAATTTTTGCTAATTACTGAGATAGCTTTCTAATATGAGGAAATATTACTGCAACCGTAAGATGCGATACATTGCTCGGAATAAGCACGTTACAAAGTTGACAAAATATTAAGAAATGATTCAAAGATCCCTGTACTTGATTTAAAAAAATTGTTTTTAAAACAATGTCAATTATGAAAATGGGTAAAAGCTACACGGAAAAGAATATGGAACTGTAATGTACCATTAGGAGTGCAGGAATCATTTGATCCTGTGTTTAGAAACAA
>JAAAKG020146576.1:0-10641 GCA_010014905.2 Druon quercuslanigerum
TGTCGGTTTTTCAAGTGATCGTCTTTGATTTTCCTCACCACGTGCTACCGAACTTGTGCCTCCGAGCCTCCATCTAGTCTAGCGCTAGCCCTGAACGAGGCTGAGCCTGAGCGAGACCCCGATCATCAGGGATGTATCCTTCGATCTTATTCCTTGTGGTAAAAATTTCTCTGTGAAAGAAATATAAAGATTTATGATATAAATATTATGACGGAAAAATGATCGATACCGACCAATTTAAAATAAAATTGAGATTTATGTTGCGGGGAAAATTAAAATTAATTTTTTTTAAATAAATTGTAAAAAAATTTACCAAGATTTTAAATTATTTTCGAAATTTTCAGAAAATAATGTAGAAAATATCGAGAAAAAATTTTAAAACTGATACAAATATTGGAAAACCTTTTAAAAAATTAATATTTTTAAAATCTGAGAATAAAATTCTAAAATTTGGTAAAATATTTATTCAGATGTTTCATGATAATAAGAAAATTTGTCTTCAGCTTCCAGGGAATGTTAATTTTTAAACAGTCGAAGAGTTATATTTTCAACTAGAAAATATCAATTTTGGAATAGAAATTGTAACTACAGAGATAAGAAAAGGGATCACTTGAGAACTAAAATGAAGAATTTTAAAGAAAAATATAAAAAAACGAACGTTACCCGTAAGCACACTGTACTGATTATAATGATTAAATTAAGGTTATAAATTGAGGTTCGAGGGGCGTCGCAGTTTAAGAGGCACGGCACTGGTCAATGTCTGCTGCGAAGGCTTTGGAAGCACGTAAAAAAGCCCCTAAAAAAAGGCACGACGCTGGTTTCTGGCACTTGCTATCCCGTATAAAAAACTGACTTCCAATATCGCAATTTTCACGAAGACAACAAAAAGCACATATTTCTTTCAAATTACAAGTTATTACAGATAGTCCAAGTAACTACCTCCAATTTAAATCACTTCTTTATCTTCGGTAGAACCGAAGATAGTTTAGTTGCATATTTATGTACAAAAACGAACAATTATTTATATTTTGCAATTTTTTTAACGGCAATCTGTTCAGAAATTTGTCAAATTTCCTTACTTTTTATCATATTTTCAGATCTGCAAGCTACAAAAAATTTTGTACGACATTACTTTTCAGCTCATTAACGTACAACATTTTCACCTTTAAAATGATCCATCTTTCATTAAGCTACGAATTTCTTTTCCCTTAATTTTTCAACGTCAAAATCAGCGGAATGGAATTTTTTCGCCGATAGTAGTGTGGTTACTAGTAGCATTTAAGTTAGTGTTAAGGTCCCTTGTAATAATAATGTTACCATAGTTCGGTTCAGAAACAAGGATTTCGGAATCAAGTACGGTTCGATAAGAGGCCTATTAACACATTATCTATTTAGCAGCCGTGGCTTCAATGAAAATTGATTTGGCAGTAGGATAATTAGCACACACGCTGACTCCCACCACGGCTCTCCTAGGACTGTCATGCACATATAGTATAAGCCGACTTCGCCCCCTCTCTGCTCATCTCTGTCTAAGAAGCAGCAATAATGTGGTAATCGCGAGCGTTGAAAAAGATTTGAAATTCGTGATAGTGTGTCAAGAGAGATTGAGCATTAACATGGCAAATTCTTAAAGTCTACATAATAGACGAAATATAAGTCTAGATCAGAAAAAACTGGTTAGATATTTAAGGCCTACAGAATTCGCACAAGAATCAAACAAGTCAAGTAGGAAAAAGTAATCAGGCAGAAAGCCGATCAAAAAACACCTCAGTGTTGACTTTGCAATTACAGCAGAATTAAAGAAAAAATACTATGAGAGGCACTTACAAAAAAAAGCATTACAGATGAACAGATATTATTTATTTTCATTTTCATAAAAAACTTTCTCATGATCATAAGAAAAAATTGTCCACAATTAAGTTTTTTGACAAGTCCAGACAAGTTCAGATCTTTTATTATGCAACTTAAGATATAGATATAAAAATATTACGTATACAGATATGTATGCTGTCTGTAAATCTAGTTATATAAAAAACTTAAAATTAAAGAAAAATCATAACCATACATAAAAAGAATGATAAATACTAAAAGACGAACCAGCTGCGATGTTCTCTTCCACTGGTATCCTGTTAAGTTCATCTTAGCGAAAAACACTAATATCGTTGATGTAAGCCAAAAAACTTTTGGTGCCCTATCTTCTTTACGATAGAATACCCTTCCCCATGTACTCCAGAAATATTGAATCCTCTTATCCCGTCTAAGTTTAAGGGCTGCATTATAGATAAGTCGATTTGTTTTAGTGAGATAGTCTCTGGTGAAAAGTGCCTGATCACTACTCCATGCTGATAATTTAGTAGAAAGTCGTCTCTTTTTGCATTTGCCGATTATGCTAGCGCATGCTGATTTCTGGTTAAGTTTGACTGCCACTAAAGGTGGAAGCGAAGCATGCGGAGCTTTTCCAGCTGAAGGTCTAAGTCTGTAGATATTACAGATGCACGCTTTTTCGAGCGGCACCTCTAAGATTGCTGCAATCTGACAAAAGATAGTTGTAAGATCCTTCGATTCTTTAACTGGTTAACTTTGGATCTCTAGTCGCATAAAGTGAGGCTTGTTTCAGTATGTGCCTCTTCTGGGCCAAGGACAGTACTTTAGACTTTAAGTGCTGATTCTCCCTTTCCACGGATTTTACAGTGCCTTAAAGGTGAATAATATAAGGCACATTTGAAGATGTAGTTTAATCGAACACAGTTATTCGCGATAATTTTTTTTGATGCCCTCTTTTATTCCCTTGATTGATCCACCGAAAGATTGATTAAAGGCCATTTGCTTGACATCAAAAGCATCACGCTTTTCAGAGATTTCATTGAATTCGATTTCTTGTCCTTTTGATATCGTCATGAGAATCGCAGTTTCAAAAGCAGGTTCCAAAGTAGTTGTAGACGGTTCTGTGTTGTTTTCTCGAACAGGCGGTTCTGATGAGTTTCTACGCCGAGAGCTGCCATTTCTAACGGTCAAGGTGCATTTAAAATAATTCCAAGATTTTTGCATGTCTCTAATTTCTTCAACATCCTTGACTGGGAAGTTTAGGCAATTTAAATTACACAGAGTGTTACCATCTTATCAGCACATGTGTTCGCTCACAAAATTTTCAAAATAACGTCACTTTTGACTTAAAAAGCGGACGCCGATTACTCCAACACAAACAAGACACAAAAAACAGTTCATCACACATAAACCACATTGTAAGATTGTCACGTAATGCAATTAAGCACGGATAAATAAGGAGCGATATAAAGCGCGTCAAATACCACTACTTTATTGTCTTCAGCAGTAACCTTGCGTTGCCTTGTTAGATGTGGACGTAACTTTCCGTCCTAGTGCACTATCAATGCTTTGTCCGTAAAGTTTCCGTACTTTTTTTGGATGGTTTCGGCATACAGAGCATGAGATTCTTGTCGAAACCAGCAAATTGAAGGTCAACTGACACAAACACTATCAGGATCAATACCGAAAGATTCGCAGGCAGCCACTAAAATACGTCGCTTCTGTATCTGAATCTAAATTTATACAAGTAGTAAAAGGTTAATTTACATACATAGGTGTTGGTAAATCGGGGTCTGTTGCTTTATTATCTTTAGCCACCTTTGTCATCCTGATGAAGAAACTGTACAACTGCATTTTTATCAAAAATGAGTTTCTTTGCACATATAAGCGTGCTTTAATCCAAAAACTTTGTACTTCGTTCAACACTAAAAGAGCACTTTCTTGTATATTGAGTTTCAAATGACGATGCTTATAAAAGAAAACCCGAAGCAAGTGTAAATTTGATGGTAAACCACTTCCGACAATTTCCCGATCCATATAATCAGTGATATAGATATTTTCATGCAATCTGCGTTCGATATCTAATCGTGCAGCTATATCTATCTATGCCAGGTATTTGCAGTGGAACTCAAAGAGGGAAACTGACTTAAAATCTTGATAGAATGTGAAAATCCTTTACAATGCAAGGCAATGTTTTCTGAGCTCAGGTCGTTAATAACTAAGAGGGCAAGACAAAGTTAAATATTTTAAAAAATGACACAACTTTCTATTATTTATCTCAGAGAAAATAGTTATGAGCAATATTAAAATGTTACAGCAACTTTTTTGTTAACTGCAATTCATTATTACCTTACTAAGTTAACAAAGGACATAAAGGTACAAATTTGCGGAAAAACCTCAACTATCAGGCATTGATTACGATAAAGATAGTCCTAACCAAAAATAATTTGTTTAAACAATTATTTTTGTTAAATATAACTAATTATTAACCCTTACTTGAAACACTCTTGCGGAGTGATGTATTGGACACACTGGAGTTCATCGCACCCCAGCAACAAAAATTGTTTAACAAATAAATGTGATATGGTCTTAAATATCCTCCTCGTTTGGGTTGCGCGGTGATTATTGACATTATAGGCAGTGATACGGAGATAATCGGGAAGTTCTCTTTGGAGAGAGTGATAGGGCTCTTGGAAGATAGAAAAAGAGGTAATGGAGGATGGGAGGAATGGCCACGGGCCCTTCTGAGCACAGGCAAGTTCGCCAAGACGGAAGTTTCCCTGTATTTCTTTTAAGATAGGAAGAAGGGGAGAGATTGGTTCTGGGAAGTTCCGCAAGAGGGAGTAAGAAAAAACCGTTGCTAGGGCCACGTCAAGGCTGGTTCCCTTTTGTTTCAAAGACTATCTCGAAAGATAGAAATAGAAGGAGTATAAGAGTGGTCACTATTCCTTGCGGACACCGGTGGCCTTGTTCTTGATCAAGGTGGCGTTGTGTTTGGCCAGGAATTGCTCCATTCGTGTAATGCTTTTGGGTTCTTCCTTCCGGCTGGTAGGGGGAGCCACATAGATCCTAGGACAGCCTAGTGTTTTCATCAAATATTTCCATGCTTGGAGCCCGTCCATGGTTTGTAGTCCAAAAAAAGAAGAAAAAAAAGTGGGGTTATGATCAAGCCGAGTACAGCTAGGATGGCAGCTGTATCAGCGGAAAGGATAAGCTGGGATGCCAGCCGATCCGTAAAAGGAGGAAAAAGAATGAAACATAGGGAGAAGGCATAGACTAAGTAATTTGCTTAAATTACAAGGTTTCTTTTACTTTCTTTTATTAAACACTGTCTATTATTCACTAGGGAGACTCGAAGTTTATTTGTTCTGACGCAAAGTGACTGGTCGCCCAAGTCGTGATAGTACTAGGGGAGCCTGAGTTAGTTCGCCATGTGAGAGAGAGAGAGAGAGAGAGAGAGAGAGAGCGAGAGAGACTGAGAGAGATACACAGAGAGAGAGAGAGAGAGAGAGAGAGAGAGAGGCAGAGAGAGAGAGGGGGGAGGAGAGGGGGAGAGAGAGGGGGGAGAGAGGGAGAGAGAGAGAGTTTCCAGCCCTGATCGTTCTGCCCATGATCTAAAAATACATGGTCTAGCCACGCGCAACTAAAAAAAAGTTAACCAATAGGAAGTAATTCTACCGATTCTACCACTGCTGGCCATATTGGATAAGTGAGCGCGCGAGACACTGATTTACAATATAGCCATAACCCATGATTTCAAATCTGTTGCTTGAAGACCGAGACGCTAACAGTTGCTATGGTAACGCGATGGCTGGCGGTGGTAGAGCGCGGCAAGGGACGAAATAGGGAGAGCTTACGGCTAGACCATGTATTCTTAGATCATGGTTCTGCCGTTCCGTGGCGCAGCGCGCCTTTTGGAACCTGGCGTGCCGCATAAAAGTTGGCTAGAGTGGGAAAGGATCGAGTCGTGGGAGATGCGCGCGCTTCAGTTTAAATGGCGGGAGATAGCGTTTCGCTCTCTCACTCTCTCTCTCTCTCTTCTTTCTCTCTCACTTTTTAGAGTCGAATACTCTAACATCTGGAATGGTTGTCTACCGAATGGATAAACGTCGTATGCGAGAAGGGATCTCGCCTATGCGAGTCACGTATAACAAATTATTGATTATTTTAATTTGGCAATTTTTTTAAAACTTCTTATGAGCTTAATTTTAAAGTTATATAGGTTATTTGGCGAAAAAGTCAAATTAAAAATAGTAAAAATATTGAAATTTCCAATAAAAAATCCAAAAATGACAACTTTTGTAAGTGAGCATGGGGCGATTTGCACCCCAGTGTGTCCAGAAAGGGTTAAGTCACTTCATATGAAAAATAGATAAGTAAATAACAATGGCTGAAAACCCCGCCAAATTCTACCATTAGGCAAATAGAATATTATTGACAATAATAATACACTTTGAAGAAGTTATTTTTGTTAAATTGAATTCATTATTACTTCACTATAATTAAAAATTAGACAGAAAGCCAGATATTTTAGTAAAAACCGTAACTTTCTAGCATCATTCAAATGGAACATGATCAATAATAATAATAATAATAATATTTTTATTGTATGCATCCTGTTTAAAGAAAATCGTTCTTAAACATTTTATTAAAACTTGTGTCATTTTTCAAAAAAATTATTTTTTTTATTTTTAACCTTTTTTGAGTTCTAAAAGAAAATCTGCTCGTCCTATCTAAACATTATTATTAACAAATTTGTAGATCCTTTTTGGGCCAACAACTTTTGTCTATTATTTTCTTTTCGTACCTTGTGAAGTTTTTCAAAAAATTTATTTTTTTTTAAATGTAATTTTTTACGATTAAAAGAAAAACTACGCGCCCTATATAAATATGATCAATGACAAATATGTATAGGTTTAAACTATTTTTTGGATGAGCAACTTTTGTCTACTCATTTCTATCATAGCTTGTGCCGTTTGTACCAAAATTCAACTTCTTAAATTTAAAAAATTGTTCATAAGGGAGCTTCCATAAAGGATATCACAGTTTTTTTGCAAATTTTCGACCGCCTCCTCACATTGTCTCATTTTGACAATGGGATACTTTGACATTGTCCCAGACTCATAAATTGGCTACCCCCGCCCCCCTAAAACTGTGAAATCCTCCTTAAGAAATTTGTAGCTCTATTTGGATGAACAAATTTGTCTTATTACTTTTCTTTGCAGCTTGTGTCTTTTGACCAAAAATTTAATTCATAATTCATAACAAATTTGAAGACCTTTCTAAGATGCAAAATTTTTCTTCATTCACGTATTGTGATTTGAATAGTTTGACCGCAAATAAAATTTTTGATTTTGTATTATTTTTTGTGCAATCAAAATGTAAATGTTCGATTTTCCAGGAAAATTCAAAAAGTTGTTACATTAATCTTGTAGTATGTTCAAAATGCAACGTGTTTCTTGCTCTGAATTTTTTCTACTTAGTGCCTTGTTTGAATTAAAATGTTCACAGAAAAAACTAGGGTTTCCATTAAAACCCCTTTTTGATTATAAAGGAGCTGAAACAAAAATGAACCCTGCCTTCTCAAAAGGAACACAAAACGATAAATAAGCTATAAACTATATATCTTAATTGGTGTTCTAAAGGATCCCAATTTTAATTGAGGCTATTTATAAAGAAACTATTTTTCGTTTTTCCCACATCGACATTTTGTTAAATAAATAACGTAACTTTTACCTCAAGGCACACACGTAATCGAACTCTGATGGACATAACTTACTGAAGATAATTAAAGTATAAAATATTACCACAATAAAATAAAAATAAAGACTTGATTAATATTATTTGCAGGTTATGTAGCAAAGTTGTCAACATAAAGGCATATTCATATGAAAGAATTTTTACGTCTCAAGTCATTGATCGATAACAGCAAATCGATCCCTAACTTACCAACCCTACTTTGAAAGCGGTTAGTTTGTGAATGCGCCGCCATGTTATTCTTATCAAGTGCACTCTAAAGGAACACTTTTGGCTCTCTAGAAGAAACTATTAGACCTCAAGTTCTAAAGGATACCAACTTTCATTTGAGCTGCAACTTTAGTGAACTCCCACTTTTTTCTTTGTTCATTTTCGTTTGTTATTAGCAATTTTGTGAATGCTCTAACTCCGGTAATTTTGCTATTGTAAAAAAAGTAATTATAACAATATGTTTGTCTGTTTGAGGACTACTTATAACCGTATATAGAATTTTTAAATAAAAAAAGGGTCTCAAAAATCATTAAAAATTCTGTAAGGAGATGCAGGTTAAATTAGTATCCCACAGAATATAAAGATTATATCATCTACAGCTTCCAAATGTAATTAAGCCTGAAAAAGTCGAAATTATCAGCATATACCTTTGTTCAAAAATATTTACCCAATGATCAGAAAATATTGTATTGACTCGAAGAATTATTGTAAGATAGACAGTAATTCTAAATTATAACAATAAGAAAATAATTTAATGATTTTAATAATTACATTGCATCTAAGCAGGCCAAATATATCAGTTTTTAATTTAATTTTAACACTGTGCATATTTTGAGCATTTTGTTTCTAAACTAACAATTTTAATCAGAGAGATGCAAATAGAAAGTTCAAGGACCGCATCCATTTTAAATCAGACATGGTTCCTAAACTTGTAATCGCAGAATCTCTCGGAGATGAAATATGTACTTTTTGACCATAAAAAGGAAGTCAAACTATGCAAGACATAAAAAAAACACTAATTAAAAAAATATTTTTATATTTATATTCATATATATTTATATTTTATTAGCTTTATTCGTTAAAACTGACGAAAAAAATTAAATTTTTGGAAAAACGATTTGTCTTTTTGGCTGAAAATTCAATTATTTGGTTTAAATTTGATGTATTTTCTTAAGAATTCGTCTTTTTTATTATAAAATTAATCTTATTCCCGGTTGAAAATTTAACTGTTTGGTTTACAATAATTTATGTATTTGGTTCAAAATTCTTTTTTTATTGTTGTATAAAAACCAAATTTTTTGTTAAAAGATGCAATTGTTTAGTAGAAATTTAAATTATTTTTGTTTTAGAATAAAAGTATTTTTTAGTTGAAATATACGCTTCGTCTGTAAACGTTTTTCGACACCTCCCGTACGTAAAGGTGGGTTTTTGACATCCGGTCGTTTTTCCACCCAATTAACGTAGTAAAAAATTCCGAAAAATGCATGCCAATGTTGGATCCTTCAAATTGATATATCAATCATAAAATGGTAGACAAATAAATTCTTTCATATATTTTCGTGAAGCAAATGGATCTGCTGGGTGGGAGTGCAGTGATTAACTCAAAAAATTGTAACTTTAAGAAAAATTAGGAGAGCGTAACGTAAAAAACAGAAAATTGAAGGATAATAGTATATAGTATAAAAAAAAATATTACGATTTATTTAGTTAAAATTAAATGCGTTAGGCATTAGTGTTCACAAATTTTATTATCAGAAAAACATTTCTTAACGTGGTTAACCAAATAATTTTCATTCAAGTATATGACTATTCTAATAGTATTCATGCAGTTTATTATCAAAAAAACTTTCTACAAAAAAAACTCTACTGCAGACACGGATCCAGAGAAGTGTCCTGGAGGGGACGGTATAAGAAAATTGTATGGACATGTTGTGTTTATATATATATATAAACATGCATACATACACTATTTTACGGTAAGTCAGAAAATCCTGGGGGGGGGGGAGTGATCGCCACTTCGTCAACATTGTGGATCCGCGCCTGCTCTACTGCAAGTTTGGTATAGGCCACCCCCGTGAAAGTGGCCCCCCGAAATTCAAATTTTTTAAGTTTCCTTTTGCATATTTTTGTACGTTGTTTGTACTGTTTGTACATCCAATATTTTCGTTTGTAACCTCCTGGTTACGAAATTAGGGGCAAAATTGATTTCGGGGGGCTAACTTCACGCATCCCCCCGAAGTTCAAAATTCTCAAATTTTCTTTTTGCATACGTTTGTACGTCGTTTGTACTGTTTGTACATTTCATATTGTCGTTTGTACCCTCTTGGTTGCCCTGCTATGGAAAAATAAAAATTTCGTGTCATCTCCCCGAAATTCAAATTTCTCAAGTTTTCTTTTTGCATACGATTGTACATTATTTGTACTGTTTGTACATTTTATATTTTCGTTTGTACCCTCTTGGTTGCCAGGCTAGGGTATAAATTAAAAAATTTTTTTATTATAATTATTTTCATACAAGTTCACGAGGATTTCTTAAAGATTATGGGTTTAGTGATTCTTTCTGTTTTGAGATTGATTGATTAATATCTTTTCCCATGTTTATGAAATATATTTTAGTGCTGCCAATCTGAGCGCATTTTTCTGCTGCGCTTGTGTTAGGGGGAGGCACTGGTTTGCCAAAGTTGACGCGCAATTTAAAATTGAAATTAAAATCAATAATTGTAATTTAAATAAATAATTATTGAAATTGCATAATAATGTATATAAACAATTATTTTTAATAATTTTCTCAACAAATTTCTGTTGAAATTAAATGGTTTTTGGATCCGAAGGTATCACGAAGACATCACTAGGGTATTATACACAGAAAAAACTGGAGGTTCACTAATGTTTCAGCTCAAATGAAAGTTGGTATCCTTAGGAACTTGAGCTCATATAGATACCTGTCGAGACCCAAATGGGTTCGTTTGGAATGCAGTTGAAAAGAACAGCGTGAAGGTAAATCCACAAACCAACCGCTTGCAAAGTCGAGTTGATATAAGCGGGATTTTTGAATTCATTATTCTAAAA
>JAAAKG020146577.1:0-10640 GCA_010014905.2 Druon quercuslanigerum
GCCGTGGAGCATCGTGCGAACTCTGAGGTGCTAGAAATCTTTTTAATTTACAATTACAATCGATTCTTGTGCGTTGTTAAATCTACAACGTCACAACACAAACCATGATAAAACAAAGAGTTAGCAATATATCGAATTCTGATTCAAGTAATTTTACACTCAGTTTATGTTACCGTATAAGACTTAACAAACAATCCTTAAAAAATATTGAAAATACATGATTAACTTTAACTTATTTCGAGCACCATTCTACACCTTATTTTCCTTGCCAGTTAAAAAAACTTTAAAATCATTAGAAAAAAGTATTCGGAGTACTTTTTTATTAAATAATTTTTTTAAATAATTAAGGGCAGATTTGATTTAAAGGTGTCGCGTTTCAAATTTTTCTTTATCATTATTTTTATGTATGTTAATTTATTTCAAGTTGATGTAAGATGCATGTGTTATTATTATTACTATTATTATTACACCATTAGGACGTTTCCCTTTTGGAGTAGGCGTGACTCACTCGTTGGGGAGGGGAGTAGTGTGAGGAAGGGGTTATAAAATTTTTTAGATTGATCTAGAATTCTCGTGTTATTTATTTAAATAATCCGTTTATTCCGCAACACTGCTCCGACCCAGGTTGCTGATCAATCTCTCTAGCAATCACCCCAAGTGAAGATCCTCACAAAGTCGTTATATGAAGTTCCCCACTTGGGTCCATTAGTATCCAAGGTCTTTTGTTTCAGGCGTTATTCACTCTACTGACACTCTTCTTATTAACTATTTTTCGCAATACTTTTCTAGCTTCTTTAACATGCTAAAAAGATGAACTTTTAATTACAAAAAAACAATTTTTCATAAAGAATAGCTTTTATCAACAAAAATAATGAAGTTCATTTATCAGCAACAAAATCTGAACTTTAAACAAAAGGTTATTGTTCTATGAAAATAACTGCATTTTTAACACAAAAATGCTGAATAATTTCCACGTATAAGCTGGAGCCTAGTAATACTGTTAAATTGAAAAGTTTTAAATGAAATGCATATAAACTGCAAAATTCAGAATATTCAACATTCATAAATTTGAGAATAACAAAATTTAGATTAAGTTCATCAAATATAAATCCACGTTAATATTTTCAATATTATAAATTAAATAATCAATCAATGAACATTAAAAAAATTAAAAATTCTATTATTAAGTTATTTTAGGCTGGAAACATTACAAATTTTTAGATTAACATTTTTCTAACTTGAAAGTTCTTAAATTAGAAGATAAATTATTTTAATTTTAATTATGTTAAGCATCCTTCAAAAACTTTAAAATTTTCTAAATGCTTTGAGAATAAATTAAATTGGTCCTCAAATTTGTAGAAAAACCTGAGAATTAAAAAAAATTCCTTTGAAGGATTTTTAATTAACAATTCAAAACTTATTACTTTTAGAAAAAACTAGAGTAATTTTAAGAGATATTTATACGTTTTTTTAAAACATTCAGAAATAATTTGAAACTAAAGAGGATATTAAATAAATTAAATGAAGTATGTGTACCAACAAAATTCGACTATTTGTACAGACATTCCGGTATAAATGCCCAGAACCTAATTCAAAAGAAATTGTAGATTTTTGCACATTTTGAACGAAAACTTTAGAAGCTTTTTAAGAATAGCGAGAGATTTCCTAAATCATCAATTTAAAGCTTATGAAATGAACAGTCCAATATTGATAAATAATAAATAAATATTTTTTTTCTTAATTAAATTTTTTTATAATAAATGAGTTAGGAAGTGAATAATTTAGGCTGAAACAATATTTTTAATTTGATAGAAGCCTTTAATTACGAATATATTTTTATCAAAAATTTTCAATTAAAAATGATTCTAATTTTTAATGGTTTAAGTCTTTAAGATCAAACTTTAAAATTCTTCTAATTAAAATTATACACCTAAATATAAAAATCTGAGATAAAGAATTTTTATGTAACAGATCTCTGAATTACGCACTGCAAACTGAATGATAGCATAATAGAAAAGGTATAAAATCATCTTATTATTTTAAAAACTTTTGAATTGATACATAACGAAAAAAAGGGGGTAAAGGAAAAATCCCACGACTCTCGATGAAAGATATTTCAGGAGCCTTAAATGATTCCGAAATTAAGAAAGGGAAATGAAAAAAAAATTTTTTTTGCAAATTTGTTAAAACAATAATTGTTTGAATAATTTTTTTTAAAGTTTATATATCATATTCGGGGAGCCCTAAATGAGTCTCAACATAGGATAAAAAAATTAATTTGTTTAGTTCATTTTCAGTACGATTGTTTAAACAAAAATTGTTTAAACCTTTTTTTTAATTTTTGATTATCATATTTCCAGAGCCCTAAATGTGCTCTACATTATTCTATGATGTCAGCTTGCTCTGAAATCATTTATAGTACGTTTTACAGCAATGCTCGGCCAGCTTAACGTTAAGCTAGCGCAAACACTCTTTAAAAAAAAGAATGGAGCCCTAAATTTAGGACTGTGGGCCGAAATTAGCCCTAAATGAGCCCTAAATTATGAAGAAGGTTTCATCTAGATACCTCAATAGTTTTGTGCCACCTTAACATACCTGCACCTCTGCCCAAAAGTCGGCTTTTTTGATAAACCTGAAAGAGCCCCAAAATCAGCATCGATGCCCAATAAAATACACAACGAATTCCAAAATTATACCATAAAGTAAATATTTACATTCCGTTGTGGCGGTGCTAGCGGAATGCACCTAAACTAGACCCGGCACGAAAAGGCTGTTCTTCAAAAGAAATCCTGTCTGGAAAATACTGTCTTCCAGAAAAATAGAACCAATATTACGTTCGCTATTATGATACACTACAATCGGTTTAGGAGGTATGGTATTTTCAAAAAAGTTAGGTCACAACATTATAAATCGTGTAAATCCCTGAATTTTAAAAATGGTGAAAAATTTTTTTAACTGTAAATTTCACTCATCCTACAATAAATGTTAACTAAGTTTTAAAAAAATTATTAGAACTCCTATAATGCTGATATTCACGAAACGGAATAATTATAATCAAAGCCGAAACTCAAGGGGGCTTGCAAAGCAAATCGTAGATTGATCTTTTAATACATATTTTTATGGTCTTGAAGTATTTGAGAAGCAGGAGGATAAGCAGAAAATTTACAAACATGAATTTGAATTACCCTATGGAGCGCGCGCAAAATATAGAAAGAAAGGAGCCTTTTAAACCATATTCCATCGAAATTTTATTGTTTTAATTCAATTTTCATCCAGAACAAATTACAAAGAAAATTACATTTTTGTTTATATCTTCTTTCTGTATTAATAATACAATGTCTGTAGTGAATCGAATTCTGCAATATTTTCAATAAAAGATTTTGAAATTAGATTATTTTTGCCCACAGGACAATCCCTAAACTCAACTGAAGACATGTTTATTACTGCAGCTTTTATCATTTTAATTTTTACTGTACCGTAGAAGCAGCAAACTAAGAAGTAGAAGATCGGTCAGAAGAATGCTGTCTGCCAGAAGAAAAAGAACCGATATTACGATCGTTATTAGGGATTCTGTCGGACTGTAGTGAATCGTAAATTGCAAACTCTTGTATAAAATTCTTTGGGAAGATTGGATTCTTTATACCTAATGGACAATCCCTTGCTTCGTCTGAAGTCATATTGCAAATTGCGCCGCTTACAATATTTATTTTTACCCTCGTACGAACAGCATCTTTTCTATATATTCCTTGAAGCACCCCACTATTATTCATTATTGCAAAAACTTCCCCATCAGATGTAGATACTACAATGTATTCTCGAGTTGGCACGGGGATATAGGTATTTTGTTTTATTCGCAATTGAAGAGATTCATTGGCATGAAAAACGTATCTTCGAAATTCAAATCGCTGATTCTGATTTTTGCGGGGAATGAGTCGAACAAATCCAAGCCTCTCTATTTCAATTCCAAGTAAGCTAGCAGGATAAGGCTCAGTAAGGAGTGACCTGTGGCGAGGGGAAAGTCGCTCCGGAGAAATACGAATTGGAGAATGTTGTCTGCCAGAAGAAGAAGAACCGATATTACGATCGCTGTCAGGAATTCTGTCGGACTGTAGTGAATCGTAATTTGCAAAACCTTTAATAAAATTCTGTGGAAAGATTGGCTTTCTTGGGCCTAATGGACAATCCCTACCTTCGTCTGGGGTCATATTGTGAATTGCGCCACTTACAATATTTATTTTTACTCTCGTACGAACAGCATCTTTTCTATATATTCCTTGGAGCAACCCAATATTATTCATTATTGCAAAAACTTCCCCATCAAATGTAGATACTACAATGTATTCTCGAATTGGCACGGGGATATAGGTATTTTGTTTTATTCGCAATTGAAGAGATTCATTGGCATGAAAAACGTATCTTCGAAATTCGAATCGCTGGTTCTGATTTGTGCGGGGAATAAGTCGAATAAATCCAAGCCTCTCTATTTCACATTCAAGTAAGCGAGCAGGATAAGGCTCGGTAACGAGTGACATGGACCTGTCGAGAGGCGAAGAACGCTCCGGAGAAGTACGGGTTGGAGAACGTTGCCTGCCAGAAGAAGACGAACCAATATCACGAACGCTAATAGAAATTGCGACGGGCTGTAGTGAATCGTAATTTGCCATTTCCGTAAGAAAATTGTGCGGGAAGATTAGGTCGTTTCTGCCTATTGGACAATCCCTAACTTCTTCTGAAGTCATATTGTAAATTGCGCCGCTCACAATATTTACTTTTACTCTGGTCCGAACAGCATTTCTTCTATATATTGCATGGAGCACTCCACTATTATCCAATATTGCAAAAACGTCACCATCAGATGCAGATACTACAATGTATTCTCGAATTGGCACAGGGATATAGGTATTTTGTTTTATTCGTAATTGAAGTAATTCACTGGCATGAAAAACGCATCTTCGAAATTCAAATCGCTGGTTCAGATTTGTGCGGGGAATAAGCCGAATAAATCCAAGGTTCTCTAGTTGATATCCAAGTAAAAAAGCAGGATAAGAGTCGCTAAGGAGCGAGATGGACCTGTCGCGAGGCGAAAGTCGCTCCGGAGAAATACGAATTGGAGAACGTTGTCTGCCAGAAGACGTAGAACCAATATTACGATTGTTATCCGGATTTGCGACAAGCTGTAGTGAATCGTAATTTGCAAACACTTTAATAAAATTCTTTGGGAAGATTGGGCGCTTTATGCCTACTGGACAATCCCTAGCTTCGTCTGGCGTCATATTGAAAACTGTGCCACTTGTTATGTTTAGTTTTACTCTCGTACGATTACCATCTCTTCTATATATTCCTTGAAGAAACCCACTATTCTCCAATATTGCGGAAACTTCCCCATCACATGTAGCTAATACAATGTGTTCTCGGGTTGGCACGTGCATATAGGTATTATGTTTTATTCGCACTTGAATTGATTCACCAGCAGGAAAAACATATTTTCGAAATTCGAATCGCTTGTTTGGATTAGTGCTGGGAACAAGCCGAAGATATCCAAGTTCTCCTAAATCATATCCAAGTATTCGAACAGGATGACGCTCGTCAGGGGGTGACTTAGACCTGAGACGAGGAGAAGGGCTCTCAGGAGAAGTACGGCCAAGAGAATGTTCTCTGCCAGAAGAAGAAACAAAAGAACGTTTGCTACTTGTATTGCCGGCAGACTGTAAACTTAATTCTGCAAGAAGAAATTAAATTTTCATTTATTTTTATACAAATCTTTGTTTATTATCTTCGTTTAAACTCAATTTTTTATTACAGAAAGCATCTGCTTGATGATTCATTTAAAACTTTGAAAAATAATTTTGAAATATAATAACTTTCCACCATACGAGTTGTCTTTGTTAAATAAACATGCAACATACGATTTTAAGCTATACAGTAACCTTTATGAAGCAAATAGCCCGCCATATTTTCAATTCTGATTTAAATACTTTTCAGATCTGATTTAGAGGTCCCCTTTTTCAGATTTTTGGTTTATTTTGAATTGTATGAATCTTTCATTCTTCCAATTATGTGCAAAGTACATATATTAAATTTACATAAAATAAAATAAAAATTTTTTATATTGGGATCATTGGAAACAATTTTTTTCATTTTTTTACCAATTTTCAGGAAAAATAATTAAATGACTAATGTTTACAAAAAAATGCAGAAGAAGCACGATCCAATTATTATTTTCTTGAAAATAAGCTAAAAATTTGTCATTAAATGATTCGAAAATCTTACAGTTTAAAATATAATAGTCATGAACTTCCCAATTCGCCTTCCTACTCACATTTTCAAGGATTCATTGCCTCCCTTGATTTATTGTTTTTCAGCTTCAATGTATTTTTGTCTGTTGTTATTTAACATTTCAACCATATTGTTAAAAATGCTAATGTTCAGACATAATTTTCATAAAACACAACTCATTGTTTTAAAATTTGATTACTTTGTTAAAAAGTATGTTTTATGTTAAAAATGTAACTGTATGATTCACCCGCTTTAATTATAAGTTAAACTCTTTGTTCGTAAGAGATCAGGCTGAAAATTTATATTTTTTGGTTTAATATTATTTTTTTTCTTTAAATTTACTATTTTAGGTGAACTATTCAATTATCTTCTAATAAATTCGTCTTTTTATTTACAAACTTCAACGGTTTCGTAGGAAATTACATTATCTTGTTAAAAAATAATTCCTTTGTGGTCAGCTCAATAGTATATTATACACCAATAATATCTATCTATCTATCTATATATTTATATATAAATGTATATGTACGTATATATCATAGTATTATATTTACCAATAGAATTAAGGATGACCACCAGAGTGAAGACGAAAGTAAAGACCGTCCTCATTTTCACAAAGCTGAGGGAAAACTGATTAATGCTTAAGTGAATAATTTGTGTAAGAATTCATACTATGGAATATTCCATTGCGTCATCCCAGTACACATATTGACATAAGTAGTCGTTACCTCACCTATATGTGAGATAGCGACATTATAGACTTGAAGATTGTCCTTCAGAGATAATGATATTTTTCATACATTTTTGAATATCATCATTATAGTTATTACATTCGCATATCAATATTTTTATATGATTCATAACTTTTATTTTAACTCACTGAATTTTGAAAATTTTAATAATAAAAGAAAAATTTAATGATATAGCTATTAGATGCTAAAAAAGTTATAAACGAATTGCATAAGTAATAAAAAAAAAGAATAGTACTGTGTCAAAAGCTCTTCCTCTACCAAATGTGCACTAACCAAATTTCAAATGGAGAATAAGTGTGTCTTTAAATGGATCTCCTACTTAAAACTTAGCCAAATATATTTCTAATGTTTTAAACCGTTTTTAGGAGAGACACACAAATTTGTTAAGAATATCTGGGATTTAAAAGACACTTCAAATAAAAATAAAGTTTCTTTACGTCATTCTATAGTTTCAACGGACGTTATCTCAATGTTTGATAACCTTCCATTAGATCTGGCATTGGTTTGCGTTAAGTGGTTATCCTATACCCATCATTTGAATTGTAAAATAGTTGGCCTAACAAAAGTTTTAATTGACAGATACATTAAATTGCGTGATATTAAATTCAAGAAAGAAATTAGGATTAAATTAAAGTCACATTATTTGAATATAATTATCAGTTTCCTTTCATATAATATTATTAGAAAGTATAAAAATCAAATTTAAAAGTAACGTTACCAGTACTTTCTGAAAGGTCGAAAAGACCTTATGAAAAATAGACCTGAATTTTTATTTTAGTAATAAAAACACTCTTAAATATTCTTTACTGAATAAAAAAGATGTTGATAATACTGAAAATTTATCCGGAATTGTATATCTCATTAAATGTAATTGTTGGACAAATTTTATTTGGTGAGACAGGTAGAAGACTGAAAAATAAAGTTTCGCAACATAAAAGTGATTACAGATTAGCAAATTTTAATACAGGTCTATCAGAACATTGTTGTAATTGTAACCATTGCTTTCATTTTGATTTTAACAGCATTAAAATTCTGGCGAGATAACAACTTTCTTCTACAAGAAGAATAATATAATATATAATATATATCTGAGGCATATAAAATAATCATAAACAAAAGTCAACATTATTAGCTTTGGCGCGCTTTTCTCACTTGCGGTTCCTTTAAATGTAGCCTTCATTTTGTATGAAAATGAACCACCTTAATGTCCACTCTATCATATATTATTTGCTGTAGTAAAACTAAATTTGCTGTACTAAAAATTGCAGGTATTTTTATTTCTTTCTTTATTTTTATTTCTTTTCTTATATGATAAAAAATATTTTTATTAGACATATCCCGCGGTCTGCCTCTGGACACGATGCCATTTACTTTACCTTGGTATACTTGTTTTCTTAGAATTCCATTCTTTATTCTCACAGCATGCCCGAATCATCTTAACCGATTTCTTTCCCATGTGTCAACTAGCGTTTGTTCCGCACCACATTCCTTAAGGATTATCTCGTTACTTACTTTGTCCATCAGAGTTTTCTCGCATATTATGCGCAGGAATCTCATGTCGATCGCGTTAATTTTACTCTTATCTTTTTCTTCATATGTCCATGTCACTGAGGTTATGGATATAATCAAGAACTTGAAAAACGGTAAGGTTTCCGGGGTAGACAGTATTAACGCTGAAATTCTATAACACGGTGGCGAGTAGACTGTGCGAACTAATAAATCTATGCATCTTAGTAGGAGAAGTCCCAGGTGATTGGAAAAAAGCGATTATCGTGCAAATATACAAAAGAAAGGGGCATAAAAGCGACTGCAATAATTACAGAGGGATCAGCTCATTAAGTATCAAAAGTAAAATATACTCAAAGATACTTATTTGTAGGGAAATAGATGGCTCTTACAAGCTATAAGAGCAATATATATGGGTGGCAAAGCGGATGTAAGGGTAAATGGGAAATTGACTGACTAGTGCGATATTGTACAAGACGTTAGACAAGGATGCGTTATGTCTTCATGCCTATTTATATTATTTATGGACAAGTGCTTAAGAATAGCTCTTTTCGACAAAGAAGGTGTGCATCTCTACACAGTAAGGGTACGAGGCTTAGCGTTCGCAGATGATAAGGTTGTCATGGCAGAATCCATCGAAGTCTTTCAAAGTATGATAATGTAAATATTTCGGGTTTCAATCGCGTACAAAACTATGAATTTTGCCGACGTTTCGTGAACATTGCAGTTCACTTCTTCGGGGCTGACCTGAAACTGAGGTATCAGGTTATGTTGTTCTTATGTATACTATTTACGATGCCTGCGATTGGCCAGAGCGCCCCACCATGGAGACAGCACGCACCTGATTGACCAATCAACTCTTATTTAAAAAATCCGGGGGGACGGAAAGCCAAATCGGATTGGTATTATAATCGTTGTCCCTATTGATGTTATTAGGGTGCTTTAAGATTTCGACTGCTTCTCTATGTTTTTTTGGGAAAATATTGTGTGTTTTAGCGATGACGGTTGTTTGATCAAATAAAATGTTATGTCCTGTTTCGATATGATGTTCAGCTACTGCTGATTGCGTGAAATGTTTTAGTCTGACTTTACTCTCATGTTCCTTTATACGTTGGCTCACCGCTCTCTCGGCTTCTCCATTATAGCCTTTGCAACAAGAACAAGGGATTTTATATACACCTGGATCACTAAGAGGTGCCTTTTAGTTTTTAGGATTCTTTAGAAGCTGTCCTATTTTCGCAGGTGGTTTAAATATGGTTTGGATGTTGTGTTTGTTGAGAATTCCTACTATTTATTCTGTGACACCTTGGATGTAGGGTAGGACGGTGGTCGTTTTTCTCTCTTTTTCTTTATAAGGTTGTTTTAAATTTTTTTTTTGGGTGTATTGTCTTATTGCTTTATCAATTTGTTAGATTGTGTAATCTTTCTGTATTAGGATTTGTTTAACATTTTGTAATTCCTTTTGTAAATTATCTTTATCTGTTACGGATACAGCTCTGTATACAAGGGAGTTGATGACCGATTGTTTTTGAGATGGGTAATGGTAAGAGGAGGCGTGTAGGTATCTGTTTGTATGGGTGGGTTTACTGTAAGCTTCATGTCCTAATGTATTATCTGATTTTTTGTAAGCCAGTACGTCCAAGAAAGGCAGTTTTCGTTTTGTTTAATTTCCATGGTGAATTGGATATTAGGATGTAATTGATTGATGAAATCGAGAAACTTATTTAGTTCATTTAGTCTATGTCGCCAGATGACAAAGGAGTCGTCCACGAAACTAAACCAAAATTCCAGTTTAAGCTTGGATTGTTTCTCCTGAAGTTTGTTTAAAGAATTAGTTATTAAAAGAGAAGTAAGTATTATTGAGATAGTGCTATATCAAAGGTTTGAGCTCGAAGGGAAAGTTTGCAAAAAATTTAATAATATTAATTGTCTCAAAGATTGGTACTTTCGTAAAGAGAGATGTTACGTCGAAACTCACTATTATGTCTTGGGGTTGAATTCGAATCTGTTGTATATTTCTGATAAAGTTAAAAGAGTTTTGGATGTGGGTAGCAGAGTTTCCTGTGAAAGGATTCAGTTTATTGGCGAGGAAGCGTGCTAGCTTGT
>JAAAKG020146578.1:0-10640 GCA_010014905.2 Druon quercuslanigerum
GGAATATCGTGAGTTTTTTTATGACCAAATTATGAGACTGTTTAATGCAGTAAAATTTTGTATTGTTTTTTAAAAGTCTTTAACGGCACACACGGGTTATGACTGCCAAGACTGTATAGCTCTTAAGTTTTTTATTCACTTCGAACTAAAATAAATCGCCCACGATGCCCCACAGCCAGTTTATGTACTAAAACAGACGATAGATGTTTCTACTTGAACGGTCAAGTAGCGCGGCATTTTTGCAGTTTGACAATGTGGGTAGAGAATATCGGAGTGAGTATTTTTGTGATGTTTTAAGATTACTATATATATTTTAAATTGATTCTTTATTGGTAGTAAAATTATCTTCTAGGTTAAAAATTCATGTTTTTCATTGTAAATGTAACTCTTTTTGTTGATTTCTTGATTTTGAATTGAAAAAAAAACATTTTATTTTTGCTTTGAAATTGATCTTTTTCAGTAACAAATTCATCTATTTGGTTGACAATTTTTATATTTTTATTTTTAAATTTGTTTCTTTTTAGTAGAAAATTAATTTATTAGGTTAAAAATTCTTTTTTTCAATTAAAAATTTAACTCTTTTTTGTTAAATCCTTGACTTTTTCGTTGAAAAGTTAAATATTTTATTTGTCTTGTTACTGTTTAAATATTTTTATATACTCAGAATCTTCTAAAAAGTAAATGTCTTAAAGTTACGCGAATTTTTTTTAACATTTTAAAAAATCCTAAAAAAAAAACTTGTCTTTAAATATTCTGAATTTTTTTCTCGGAATTCATAGAAATATTTTAAAGTGTCTTGATATGTTTTTAAATTTTCTCTAAAAATTTATTTTTAAAAGCAAAAATTCTTTCAGTTTTTTATATCTATCTGAGGAATATTCTTTCATTAAAACCTTTCAAAATTGTCAAAAAAATTTTATTTGTTCGAAAACGTCACTGATTGCATTCTGTATAAACATCATTTTAGTGGATGAGTGATAGTTGAGCAATATATATTTTTTTAAGAAAGTTTAAAAATATTTTGAAATGTTTTAAAACAATTAAAAAATGCATTAATTTAAGAAGCCCGAAAAACCAAAGTATCCAAACTCAGTAATGTCCGAAAAAGTAAATATTTTTATACCAGTATTCCTTAATCTTTTCAAAAGATAATTATATTTTAAAGTTATTTAAGGTCTAAAAAAAGTTCAAGATAATTTAAAAGTTAAAAGGATAAAACATTTGAGATGTTTTTTTTAATTTTCCAAAATTTAAAAGAATGTTGAAAAATGTCTACTCTTCTGAAAAGATAATAAGATGAAACAAAAGTTTAAAAAATTTAAACTTGAATGTTTATAAAATTTTTAATCAATATAAATTTTGAGAAATTAATTCCTAGATGAGCAAACATCTTAAAAAATTTCAAAATTATACAAAAGTGTAATTAAAATTAAAATCATTTTAAAATTTAATCAAATGCTTTAAAAGTTTAACAAAAAGAATTGTAGAACAATTAAAAAATTGTATGGCTTAAAATTCGTTAATGATTTCATATCTGGAAAAATTAATTTTTGGGGAATATTTCGAAAATTTTGAAAGAAAGATATAAACTATTTTAAATAACTTATTAAAAAAATTAAGCAGCTGGTTCAAAAGTTTTGAAATGTCTTAAGAATATCTTTAAAAATAGAATCGAGTAAAAATAGAAAGATGAAATTTTTAGTCGATGAATTTTACAGTCAAAATTTCACAGCTTAATTTTCAACCGAATAGTTCAATTTTCATGCCCAAAAGACGCCTTTTTAGAAGATTGTTACATTTTCACCAGAGAAATTGAATTTTTAACTAAAAATATTATTTGTAAGCACGATGAATGTTTAGCCAAAAAAGTGACGTTTCTACAGAGTAGAATTTATAATCGAGAAAATAAATTCCTGGCAATTACGAAATTTAATAGCAAATAAAAGCATCCACAGTAGAACTTTTCTGAAATTTGCACTTTAAAAATGGAAACTTAACCAATTTTTATGGTTAAAATCTGCAAATTGATTAATTTTGAACACATTCAAAATTGACTTGTAAACTCAATTGTTGTTCATTTTTTCATACTTGAACCCTAGTGCAATTTTAGAAAGGCTTTAATTAATTTTCATTTGCACTTTTTTCATCAAATTGTTTCAGGTTTTCTATAATGAATATATAAATAGACATGCCAAGAATAAATATTGTCTGACCAGTGAAGGGCCTTTTTACATCAAAGTGATAGCAACGTATTTCATAGTCTTTTTCTACGCGAGTAGAAAAAGACAGGCATAGTCAGACATTCCTTTTAGAGTTGTTCCTGTAGCTCTTTCATGTTTTTGCTTATAGTAACATATTTAAATAATAAAATTAGCATTACAAAAAATATATATTACAAGTGGAAGTTGAAAGGTAGTACAAATAGAATTATAATTACGTAATGAAAATTATGTAACCGAACTGAACATCACAGCCACGGAACCAAATTAGGGACACTCAAACTAAATTTTAAAGAAATAAATATGAAGGCAGGATCCACAGTTGATCGAAAATAAGTTACCGATTTTTTGTTATTTTTACTCGTTTTACCTTCCCCCCCCCCCCCAAGTAACTTGATCGTTGTCTGAATACGGACTTATCGTTTAATCTGAATTTTTTTGCATTGTTAGTAACTTCCGAGCCGAAATTGATCTCAGACAAAGAAAATAGTGTAATTTTTCAAGAGAATTGGTCAATACGAGATATTAAATTATTTTTAATTAAATGAATTTACATCCTATATTGAATTTATCATGTAACTCTTTGAATTCCTAGGAGTTCAAATAGAAACATATTACATTTTCAAGTAAAGAGTTGAGTTTTCAAACATATTTGACTATGAATTTTCACCTAAAAAACATTTTCTAAAAAATCGGGTGAATTTTCACACCAAAAAGACAAACTTTCAATTTCAAAAAAAATTAATTTTTACAAAACCGTTGCATTAGCAACCAAACAATTGCACAATTACACGCAAATAAAGAAAATTTTCAAAAAAATTTGCTAAAATGTTGACCAAATAGTGAAATTATCGGTGCAAGGAGACGATTTTCTCAGAAGAAAGTTGGATTTTTTATTGGAAAATTAATTTTTAGCAAAAAATGCTGATTTTTTAGCCAAAAAAGGTTACTATTCTACCATAAAAGAAGAACTTTTAATCTAAAAATACGAATATTGAACAAAATCGTCGACTTTTTGGCGGACAAATGTTACTAAATAAAAAAGTTGAATTTATAATCAAATTGTCCAATTTTTAACTAAAATATCTGCCCGCTTCTCGGGCGCATTTTCATCGCGCGCTGCTCGCCTCGCTCGAAAGTTTGATCGTGCCTGGGGCGCGCGACTCTCGTTTCTTGCGCTTCGCGCTCGATAATGTGTGTCCCTTGCGCGCCGCGGTCGGTCTTTGTATATTCTCCACACTTGAGCCCAGATTTTTTTTAACCAATAGTGAAACTATCAACAACAGTAATTTGGTGATAGTGAATTCTCTTTTGTTAAAGCTCCTCTGGCTTTAATGAACACATTCTCATCGCGTATCTCGTGCTTCGCACTCGAATTCGTTCCTCAAATTGTATATCATTTTCATAAATGTATATTACTAT
Organism: Druon quercuslanigerum; assembly: GCA_010014905.2. Lineage (NCBI taxonomy): Eukaryota > Metazoa > Arthropoda > Insecta > Hymenoptera > Cynipidae > Druon > Druon quercuslanigerum. Next base: position 3,642 of record JAAAKG020146578.1, read on the forward strand.
AATTCATAGCATGCATTGATATTCAAACATACTTTGTTTAATTGTCTCGTTAAAAAAATGCGCATTCATAAAAAAAATTTTCTTGATAAACATTTTATTGCAACTTCTGCCGGTTTTCAAAATCTAACTTCTAAATTATATCCCTAGCCTCAGTCACCCACGATCATTCAATTAATAAGGGGTTGGGGGCGTAGGAAGGAGGGGGGTGATTAGTTGAAATCGAGATTTATAGCTGGTTAGTGTTTTATGCTGAGAATATTTTTGATTTTACAATCTTTTTTTAGCTGCCAAAATTTGAATTTTGGATTTTTAAAGAAAATTCAAAAAGTTGTTATTATAATCTTAAAATGGCTTAAAATTTTTATTTTCCTGTACTTTTTGAAATAATAAGTGGTCTCAAAACTATTCAAAATGTGTGTCAATAATTGGTAAACAGCACCTATTCCTAACTTATTCTAAATGCACATTATTATCTATAATATTTTTTCCAAAATCTATAAATTTAAAAAAGCTCATCATTGCGAATCACGGAAAAATTACTTTTGTTTAATAGTTTGTTCATAACATTATAAGTAGTTTTTTTCCATACTCTCACCAATTGTAAATTATTTTTAGTTAGTCATTACATTCATTTATAACCTGATTAAAAAATTTGAAAATTTTTGAACTTATTTTTTTAAATTACAAATTTCTGCTTAGAGTGATATATTCACAATCACTTATTATACCTGGAAGTCTTAAGGTTATTTTTGAACAAAGAAATTAAAATCCCTTAAGAATTATACTTTCGGCCAATTTTCATTAGTTCTGAAAATACCGAATTTTTATGATTTATAGGGTATATAAGCATTTCGTAAGAAATAATAATTATTCAAATACTTTAAAGTTTGTTAGAATTTTCTAAAAACTTGTAATTCATCAAATAGATATAATAATAGTTGGTGCGGCATTTATATCCTCACCATTTAGAGGATATTAGGGATTTTTATTAAATTTGGAAGAGTTGACGAAAATGTAACGAATTTTGAAGGATTTTCATGAATATGTTTCACAGTAACAAAAGAAGTAAAGCAAAAAATGATTTAATGAGTATAAAATTCACAAAAAATAATTTAAGAAGACAAAACTGTTTTTAATTAGCATATTTGCAAAAAAATTAGAAAGAGGAAATTTACCTAAGCAATTCTTTGTCATCATCTCTTTCTCTAAGTAAGGATTCGCAAGATTTTCCGGAACCCTTCCTCTGAAAAAAACCTGTAAATAAGTGTGATATTCTTTTCTAACTCTTTTATCTTTTACTGTCTGATTCTGCTAAAATTTTTCGTATTTTTTCAAAATCCGATGAAAATTTATTTTTAAAGTTCGAAATGGCCAAAATTGCTTTTTTCTACAATCAAACCAATGTAAAGAGTACCATGGGGAGAAAAACATTTTTTTTTAAATAATAGAAGCGTATTTTAATTATAATTTATTGTTCGAAAGAAGGTATATTTTTTCCTTTTATTTTAAAAAATAATGCTAAAATAAACAATAAACATTTTTGTAAAAGCGACATGTAATTAATTAAATTTTTAAAAAAACGACACAAGATACATTAAAACTTCTAAAAAAATTGTTATCCTAAATTAGATTTAAACATTTTCTTTCAAGCTTCTTTGGATAGGACGTCTACTTTTTTAAATGAAAAAACGGGACTTTTAAGATAGGTATGTTTTAATATCAATGCACATTATGATTTTCAGTTTTATGCATTTATTAAAATGATACATTTCTCCCTGTAGCTGTGAATAAAGATTATTTCCGAATAATCCACAAATATTTAAGTAATCATAAAAAATAAAATTGGTACTTTCTTTACAATATCTAAATAAGCAATCCTGGAGCGAGGCACAGAAACTGATACAAAATAAATTTAATATAATAGATTTTACGCAATACAACGCCCCAGATATGCATTATGAACTTATTAAAGCCAAAGGAGCTTTAACAAAAGAGAATCCTCACTCACTAAATTACAGTTGTCGCTGGTTTGACCTTTAATTTTATATGATCTATGCACAAATATGGATGATTTTATTAGTATTAGTTGTACCCACAAGTTATATACTTATAATATTGCTAGGTGACTTTGGATCACAAAAAGTTTTATATTTTAGCTTAAGACTTTTTTATAATTTAATTATAAGTGTTGACGCGTTTCGCGTACATGCTTCACTATAAAATGAGATAAGACTGGGTAACGCGGACCTACTGGAGTTTCCTTGATTTCCTCTTTAGTCAGTGGAGTAATAAAGCCGCTTTGCATGTTTATTTTTGCCCGTGCTTTATTTAGAATCCGTCTACTATATTTATATAGGCCACTCAGAAAAGTACAACTACTTTCGAATATTGCAATTGCATCACCATCTGATGTTGATAATACAATTTGTTCTTGGGTCGGCACGGGTAAAAAGACACCATGCCCTACAAGTATTCGAACTGCTTGACGAGAATCCACAGGAAAAGTGTATCTTCGCAATTCGAATTGCCGGCGAGGATTCCTATAGGAAGTAAGCCGAAAGAATTTAAGTTGATCAATTCCATATGTATTTCCGTCAGTAGAAGTAATGAAACTAGCACTGGCAGAAGGAGACCTTGACCTGGCACGAAGAGAAGAATCGGCACAAGGACCAGACCTGGCAGAAGAATTTGGTCTCGAAGAAGAAGAAGAAGAAGAAGAAGCATTATGTCCCTTGTGGGGAACACCAGGAATAGACTCGAAATTAGGTAGCTGCTCAAACTGTGAACTTGAATCTGCAAGAAGAAATAGATGATTACATTTTTTTAAGTAGAGTAAACTATTACAAGCGTCGACCTCTTTAATGGTAGATCATTTCTAATGGAATCTGCTAAATTTCAAAAACAAAACCATTTTTTTTTGACTCATGTAGATATAAAAGCTATCTGATAGTGGCCTCGTGGATGAGGATTGTATGTGAAAAAGTATTTCTTTGTTAATAAAAATGATAAATAAATTGTTTTTGGTCCTCGACTGCATAGCTATCTCTCAGTATGTACCATAGAATAACTGAAGTTCAGCTTTGATAAAAAATATTTGTTCTTAAAAATTGTTTCACTACCAAAGGAAGTTAGTTATTTCATTTTTAACAAAGTTTGCGTTAACCCATTAACGACGAAGAACTATACAACCATTGGTGCACAAAAATTGTGTAGTTTAAAAGTATACTTTTGGTTTTCATCATAAAAGTCGTTATCGTTTTCAAAATAGCGTTTTTTTCTTAAAAATTTTGAAAAAAATATTGGTGTGTGGACGCTTCATTCAGATTCCAACGAGTGTTGGTAATAACGACTTTTATGATGAAAGCCAAAAGTATACTGCCAAACACATGATTTTTGTGCACCAATGGTTGTAGAAAGTGTGAAGTTCTCTCGCAATTTCAATGTGAAAAGAAATTATAAAAAAATTTTTTCGAAAAATTTTCATCTTTTTTGACGTTAAAGCCGCCATATTAAATTTCCTAGCAGAGATATTTCAATTTTGAGTTCATTCTTATCAATGGGCTAAAAAAATCTAAAATTGTGAGTGGGGGTGGGGGCTGGTGAAACTGACCCAAAAATCTAGATATTAAGTTTTATAGCCCAGGATTTTAAAATTTAACGTCCAGAAATTGCGTCTAACTCATCGCCGAATTTAATAAATTATCTCTAATTTTTTTGTGTAAACAAGGACAAATCATACTTTTAAATCTTAAAGAAAGCCACAATTAAATATTGCATGATATGCTGATTAATTATGTAAAGTTTTTAACGGTCGAATCAAAATTTCTGCGAAGCGAAAAATATAAACCGCGGCACTTGCGTTACTCTATTATCCTTATTCTTTAAAAAACTAAATATTTGACCATTATAAACGACGGTCAATAATAATATTTTTTGTTCCAGGTCGCTGAAGTCGATTGTACACTAAAAAAATTTTTTTCTTCTCAAAAATATTTGCAAAGGTAACAAGGGGTTTTAAGAGATTCCAAAGGATTTTTAAGATTTCAATGAAATTTCAAGCAACTATAATGATATCAAGGGTGATTTTAGATGTTAGCTGCATAACGTTTATTCGTACAGAATTTTAAACGGCCTGAAATAAATTGTTTAACTTGTAGTTTGTCTACTTATTTCATTAAGACCTTTAATATTTTTTCATATAATTTATTGCAAAGATTGCTCGCCTATTAAAGTTTTCCATAAACGATTTTTTAGGAAGATCCGATATAACAAAAAATGTATAAGAAATTCATTATAAGAAAATTATTATACGCCTATACTGATTTTTTTGTAATATTTTTTTGATAGGATCTAACTTGAAAGAAGGTATTTCTTAGTAGATGCTAGCTAGAACAATGATGATTCCATTTTTTTTCTTATTTACAGAAATATTTAATTGAACGGCATACGTCAAAAGGGAAAGAAACTAGAAAAAATGTGCTCAATAAAAAAATAACTTCCGCTATGGTATACTTTTCAGAAAATTTTCCTTCAAAATATTAGAAACAAGTTTCCATGCTTATAGAATATTTTCTGGTTCAAAAAATTATTAATGGCCGAGTATAAACGTCTGGACAGTCCGGAAGTTATTTGCCGGCGTCGACAAGTTTCCTTGTTGGCGGCTACAAAAACAATTCTCAAGCTCAAACAATCAAGAAACTACGATTTTGAAGAGAAAAATGTTATGCTTAGAGTATTTTTTAAAACCACGTATACTAATATATTTTGATTTTTTGACCAGAACATAGACATTAAAACACCTACATATAAAATTTTCAATGTTAAAATGTTTCTTAATATTTTTTCACTTTTCAAAATCGATTTAATCAAATAAATTCAAAAATTGGCTATGTTTAACGAATTTCCTACTGACACCGAAGATACTTGGTATATGAATACCATATTTCCGTGGAAAAAGGGTAAGCCATTATTTTTCTTTTTAAAAAGATGATTTTCATCAGTTTTAACTTTGAAAATGATATTTTCAGGTATTTGCATGACTATATGCGCAATTGGCTTTTATTTCATATTTCGCTTTTCGTGAAATACAGCCGGCAAACGGCTTTCTTGCCGGCGACGGCACTGTGGCTTCTTCCTAAAAAGTATTCATTAATTGCCACTTCTGTTATAAGTATTTAATTGCACTAGGGCTACCTTGATGCTCCTCATGTTCATTACTCTTCCCAAAATTGGCCAGTAAGTCCATTGTTTTGGGCGGCATACCTGATGATATTTCTGTAAAAAGTTATAAAATATTGATTCTGGACTAGCAGACAAAGAAATTAACATCAAAATTATTATTCTCGAACAAAAAATGTCACACTTTGCCTTAGAAAACTAATAATCTATAGGAATCTGTATTATCATCAGAGATAGTTACCATCGATCAGTATAGATATCTTTTACACTACCGTGAAAATAGAAACCAACCTATCGCTTAAGTTAACTCTTTAAATAGTAGAAAATACTTAACAGAATTTTTAGACTAGATAGAAAAAAAATTTTTTTTTAATTTTAAAATTAAATTGTTGCTGAAAAAAGAAATAATCGCGTCGCTCCACTCGACACCAAATAACAGAACATCCGGCAATCGGAAGTACTGTGATTTGATTTCCAGAGGAGAGACGAACGTGAATCTTTTTTTAGAACAAATTTAATTTTAAATTAAAAAGAAATTATTTTTTAACTAAACTAAAAATTCCATTAAGCATTTTCTGTTATTTGAAGATTAAACTTGATCGTTAGATTGGTTTCTATTTTCACGGTAGTGAAAAACATTTCTACATTTATGAATGGTCAGTATTGCTAATGATAATACAGATCGATTTAATTAAATTACTCGTATCATAAATGTAACACCCGGCTTGAGGTAGCGTAAATTTCTGAAAAAGGATTCTTCTTTAGATCTCTCTAATAGCTTAATGGGAAAGCACCTAACCGGAAATTGGAAGCTCTGTGCTTCGCTTCCCAGTGGAGCGACAAGAGTAGATATTTTTAAAGAAAAAATTTTATTTGAAACTAATCATCTGTCTAATTATTATAATTAAGTAGTAAACAAATTATATTATTAATAACTGTTTGCTGTCAAAGATTTTACATAATATTTTACATATCATGAGTCAATAATAGATGTCCCAACCTACCTATTTACTATACAAAGTATAATAATTTATTATTTACTTACCAATAGAATTTAGCATTATGAACAAGGTTAAGACCAGGGTATACAGGAACATCATTTTCTTAAACTCAAGAAAAACTGATTAACGGAGAATTTTTAGACCAAAGTTACTAATGAATATTCTGATCTTTCAAGAATTTATATGTAATGTTCTGAGACATTTGGGTTTTCCCCTTCCCGAGCATTAATCGCGCATACGGTTAATTTCGACGCTTGGTGTCGTGGAAAATTTTAATTAATATCAATTAATCCTCGGAGTATAAGTCAAGGTCTCGCACTGGTATTATGATTTTACCTTGAGAAACTCAGATGATTCAGGTTTAAAGTAAATTTATGTATTTACATTATTTTAAACTAAGAAACTCAGAGAATATAATAATGTAAAAAGAGTCCATGGGTTCAAATATCTCTTTGGCAAATATTAAAAGTATGTCACGAAGATTAAACGCTAGCCTTTATAATAAGAAAAATCTTAAATGAAATTTTTTATGTTTTCGTACTAACATCATATTCTTCTTAGTAATTTACTTGTCTTGAATTTCTATTTCTTTTTTCTGCGCATGCTTCTTTCTGATGATTATATTTTTAGTTAAATATGTTATTATTTGCTCTGGTACACGGAGAGAAAAATACTGCTGCAGTCAACGCGGGCGCAACTGTGGCCAATCAGCCAGCGAAAACTTTCGCTAGTTGATCGGCAGTCCCTCTACGGAGTTGGGAAAAACCTACGCAGCTGATCTGCCACGAATGCGCTGGATATTTCGTGGCAGTAGATGCGT
>JAAAKG020146579.1:0-10640 GCA_010014905.2 Druon quercuslanigerum
CAGAACAGTTTGAAATGATTTACAGAATAGTTATTGTTAATTCACCGAATTTTTCTCATATCCGCCACAACGTAATTGGTTCAGTAATTCCTCAAGTACAAATTTGTTCCTTGTATTTACTTTAAAATCACACTAAATCTAAAGGTATCAATTTTTTATGCAACAGAATGATTCAGAAATGTAATTCTTTCTTCATATTAATACAGATTTTCATATCAATTAAATTGAGCTGCAGCATTTTTTATATCTTTAGATTTATTGTGATTTATAATACATCGCGAAGGCTGTACAAATTTGACTTGTGTCTCAATTTGGCTTTTTTAGGACGCGTTGGACTCAGTTTCTTAAAAAAGACAACCATTGCCCAAAAGGAAAGTCAAAAACAGGGACAAACTCCAGATAAAAACAAACCTTAGTAGGAATAGTAAATATTTCCTAATTCGGAAACAAATGTACGATTATGAGTCAATAACATCAGCAAATATATGGCGGTTCTTCTCAATTGAACTCAACCCAAAGGTGTTGGCACTTTCGACTTTTAGTTTCTTTTTGTTTCTGGTATGCATTAATACTATTTTATAACTCGAGAAAAATCGCTAGTTCAGTTTTTCTGAAAAATTGTTTTTTATTTGATTTTTCCATTTATATCTTGATTTATGTTTAGCTAAATACACTGTAACCCTTATCGTACAATCCTGCAAAAACACGATCACACTATTGAGTAGGAATGAAGATGGTTACTGCCCCCCTCTCCGCTTCATTCGAAAATGCACAAAGTCAAAATCGTTTCCTGAATCTGTTAAGCCATTAAAATTAGCCCACTCTGACTGATTTAATGTGCAGTTTATTCCTACTGTTGAAAATATCATTTTCCCAGGAAAAGCAGATTAAAACGATCTTTTTTAAATATCAAGTCTATTTTGGGTTGAAAATAGTCTTAACATAAGCTATGTAAACCTGACAGCATCATGTCATCAAATCACGATGTGTCCTATTTCATTAATGTGGGATCATTTGGGGCACATTTAATGCTTCATTGTAAAATTTTCGGCTCCTTATTTTTTTTAAATATGCATGGTGCTGCCAGCTTTACTTCAAGCCAGCACCGCCATTCGAGGAATCTTTCAAAAAATGATAATATCAAATTCCCCATTTTAGATGATAAAAGTATCGCTAAGGGCAAACGCCCTGGACGTCAATTTTCGATTTTTCTTTCAGGCATCAATTGTAAGATTTATATTTAGGGCTCACTTTCTGTTCCAATGTCCATTTACACCGTAACCCATTTAAAAAAACATAAAGAGGTGTTGTTAACTTTGAACAATATTAGCAGCACCAGCCGAGAACACTGCTGAAAATTGGTATTCTTAAATTTCGCTATGACAGGAATTTCCGACTTGAGATAACCCTTTTAATCACTGTCGTACCTTTAAAATTAAAAAAGGTCCGCTAAGGGCAATGGGAAAACTATTAATTTTCGATTTCTCTTCCTAAAATTAATAAGGGCCTATTTAGGGCTTACTTTCTATCGAACTATGGATTTTACTACTCAGCCCTTTTTATAGAATATGCACCAACTAGAATCACTAATTTCCTTTTACAATTCACAAATTATTTATATTATTTATTCACATAAACCCTATAATTAACTTTAACGTCCTCACTTTTTTATATTTCTTCTTTATTATTAATACAAAGCATTTCTTTGATGGAAATTCTAATAATGATAAAGGTAACTTAATATGCAGAATTTCTAAAAATAAAACCAAGAATCCATCGACCAAATTTGGACAACCACCATAAAATGTTCCTCCTGAAATTTAAAAACAACAATCAAAGAAAAACAGTTTTTTCTCCTGAAAAAAAGAAAAAAAAATTTCCTCATTGGACAAAAATGAAAAGAGGAAATAAAAATGAGAAGGAACCAACCAAATCTCCTTCTTTCTCTTCTTTTTCTTTCTTTCGTCTTTTTACATTATCATCAGAGAAGGTATTATGTTTGTGTAACATTTGACCCCCCCCCCCCAATGTTTGTCAAATGTTCACGTTTCGAGAACCCCTCAATCCGAAAAACAGGTTTTTACGAATTTATATCTCAGTTTGTCTGTTTGTTCGTCTGTATGTATGTCTATATGTATGTCTGTTTGTGAGCACGATAACTTTTGAAAAAATCATTCTATAAGAATTGACCTTTGGTACACTTTTTAGTGTCCTAAACTAAAGGTTAAGTTCGTTAGCCAGCCATTTGGATAAAGTCAGAAAGTGAGAGCGCATTTTGAATATTCTTAAGACCACTTTTTTTGAAAATTCCAAAATTCTCTGTACGGATATTCATAGTATTCAAAAAGCCAAATCCTAATGAATTTTATCTCAAAACTTAAAAAAATAAAACGAAAATTTTAAGGCAAATAAGGCACAATATGAAAAAAGTCAAGAAAAGAAAAACGTTGATTTTTAAAGGCACTACAAGACTATCATAATAACTTGTTGAGTTTTGTTGCAAAATCGAACATTCAAATTTTGACAGCATAAAAGGTAATGGAAAATACAAAAATTACATTTTTTCATTCAACAATTTCACCATATGAACTCCCATCTAACACAATGCTGCTGAACTCCCCTTCTTCCTCATTGAGCGAAGTTTCATTGGACTGTTGTTGTAACTAGAATCTCGAAACTAGGCGCTTGGAGAGATTTTTTTTTCAATTATTAGGAGATAATGCAATAGGGCACCAAAATTGCGATGTAGAACACGATGCGGAAAAAAACTCAATTGACAAAGTCTAGGCCACTGAGGTTAAGAATATAATTTAGAAGTTAAAAGACCTTATTAAGGCAAAAAAAAACATTAAAAAAAAATTAATTGATTAAAAAATACCCAAGCAAACAGGAACGGCGCCAACACTAATTGTGAACCACTTTTTAAAAGGATGCGTACTTTTTTAATCTTAAAAAACCACATAAATCTTTTTTAATTTTGGAACATCGACACAATGTAAGAAAAAAATTAATAGGCAAAAGTTGTTCACTCAAAAAAGATTCACAAATTTTTGTTAATGATTTTTTAATAAATTGCTTATGTTTTAGACAAATGTTAAAAAACGACATTGAAGAAAACAATAACATTTCTTGAACAGCAACACAATGTGAAAAAAATTGTAATTTAAAAAAAAAGTTTTTTTTTTCATAGGATACGCACTTCTTTTAATTATGAAAATAAGACAATAAGAATATTACCTGTTTAAATATCAATGCATATCATGAATTGTAATGTTATAAATTTTTTGAAATTATACATATTTTGGGGTAGCTAAGAATAAAAATTAATACAAAATAAAGTACAAATATTAAAGTAAACATGGAAAGCACGAGATATTTGATGAGAATATGTTTGTTAAAACTTAGGGAGCTTTAACTAAAGAGAATTCACAATCACCAAATGACAAACGTCGGTGCTGGGACCTTTAATTTTAAAAGTCCGGTCCAAACATATGGAGGATGTACAAAGAGCGAGCGCGCAGCGCGAAGTAAATAAATTATCGAGCGCAAATCGCGAGATGCAATAGACGCGCACCCCGGGCGCACTTAAACTTCCGAGTAAAGCGAGCTGCGCGCGATGAGAACGTGCCTGCTCGACGGCAGCTTTTTCTTAAGTTATATGTTTATATAATAAATGTATAATAAATAGCCTTAATTTGTCATTAAATATTATTAAACAAAAGGTCATTGCCAACGTTTTTGTTGCTATATAGACATCACTAGAGAATACATTGTGTGTTTAACAAATTCAAAATATATTGAAACTCTCAGATACGGCTCTCTAACATAGTTCTTCCAAAAATTGCTGCCGTGCCGCAAGTAGGAACAAAAAAAGCGTTTACATCCGGAGCAGAACTCTCTCGGGTTTGTTCCCGCTCGCTAAAAAACTATAGGCAGAAAAAAGGTTTCGTTCTGTTACTTTATATAAGACTGTATTTAAAAAAATTATTGTTATTAATTTTAAATTTGTGACTTATTGAGACCTGGGGCTAACGCTTTCAGCCTTTTCGAGGGGGAGAGTTTTTCACTCTGGCTACTCAGTTATAAAAATGGCTTGCTCACAAAGCAAACTTTCGAATAACCTGGTCGTTTCTTAGTTTTTAGTCCAAGTGGGCGAAAAAAACCAGGTCTGTCCTAGGTTAAGACATATGCTTAGAACTTATAAAGTTTCAATAAAAATTTAATTGTTTATTATTTTATGAAAGCACAACATAGCTACCAAGAATGTTAAAAACATCCGAAATACTACGTCATATTTCAGATCTCAAAAACAGCGAAAAACCAATGCAAGGGCAAGCTTAGGACAGACGTGGTTTTGTCTTCCGGCCAGTTCGACCAAGTCTCATAAAATGGTCAGGCTTTTCGATAAATGAACTATATGGATTATTCCCTTTTTCTTTATTCTCCCAAAACTTTCAGCTCGATATTTCATTTTGTGTAGGATTTGGTAGGTTTTACAAAAATGTCAGAAAGGTACGATACCAATAAGTATTACATACCCTGAAGCATTAGGAGTTACTTATTTCTAATTAATCTTACAGAATTAGCTATCCATGGAGCTGGTGAGACAGATTACCTTCCCATGTTTGAATTTCCTTCTGTTTGCCTTGGTGTTTATGACTTTATGAATGATTTTTTTCAAAGTATTCCATTTAAGTGCATTTAACACTCGTATGATTTCAACATTATCGACATTCTTTTGGAACAACCTCTGTACACACGAAATTGAACATCGAGTTAAAACTTAGGAAAATGGATGAGAAGGTACTAAGAATTAAGGAACTTTTGTGTGATCCTAATTTTACATGCAAGTTATAAACAAAAAACTTTACTGGAACCTCCATAGAAGGAGAATCCGTTTACACGGAAAAAGTACATTGTAAGATGTGCAATTTCGAGTAGCAAAGCTGAGGTTAAAAGCGTACCCACTGTGAAATGAGCAGTTGTCACAGTATTGCATGCAGTGTGAACCAGTAATCTGAAAGTATACTAGTCGAAATGTCATATGTAGCAATATAGAAAGCAGCTATTACAGTTTGACATTGTAGAGTGGAATAGCAAAGGTACACGCTGTTTAAATTACTGCTTCAAATTGTAAAGTTTCACTTACAAGTAGGTAGACGTTACGTTTTCCCATTGTGAAATAAAAATGGTGAATTATACACTTGTAAGCTATCCCCTTTCATACTGCGAAGGGTAGTGGGATAAAAAGTAGATGGTGCAGTTTGAAATAGTAATCCGGTATATCAATATAGGGCCTCACCCTGAACCAATTTCGCAGTAGGAAATTGTAAAATCTTCTTTTTCGTACTGCTTCAAGTGCTAACTAAGAGTGTTGAAAGTACAGTGTAAACAGAGGAAATAAATTTTACTGGGCGAGATTATAATATCTTTACTTTCCAACAGTCTTATTCGCTGAGCGAGATTTATTTTGGTTTTTACAATATTATGTTTATTTTTATAATTACTTATTAAATAATTAATATTTTTCTAATTAAAACTAAAGGTTGTATTAAGATTATGATGATATTCATAACTGCCGTACTAAGGAAAATCTTACGTAAGTGGCAGTGTCGTTTAGGTCGAATTTAACATTTTCAGTTATGAGAAAATAGACCGTAATCACGAAGTCAGTTACGTAAGTTTCTCCTTAGTACGAGAGATATTAATTATTACGGCAGAGAATAATAAATACACTTCAAGTGCTAATAAGGTAATATACAAGGGTCCCAATGATTTTTCTTTAGGCATAAAATCTAAAGCAGATTAATATTCCCAAAATAATATTAATTTAAAAAATGCAATAATATTATATAATTCTAAAATGCATATTTGGAATCCCTTTAAATTAGAATTGGTTTAAAAACTGGTTGAAAGGCAAATTAGTCAGTCACTATCACTAACTGCAATAGTTAATAGTAAGTAACTATTAGTCAATCTTCAGTTCGAATTCCGTTTTAGGTTATGTCATTAAACTAAAAATAAAAGATATACATTAATTTGTCTAATTTGTCGTCTAATTCTAATTGATTTTTTTTAATTGTATGAAAATTATTTTAGAATAAATAAGAAGCGAAAAGGAATTTTGTAAATTTATTTTTGAGAAATGAAAAAAGACGTAAGTTTACAAAACAAAATTTCTATGGATCTCTATTAGTTAAATACCACAATATTTTTAAACGAAAAGAAATATTCCTTAAATCTCATTTTAAAATATTTAATTTTTTAACAGATATAGCTCATAAAAATAAGAAATTTTTAAACTTTGTGATAACTTACAAAACTTATCGAAATTAGATCATTTCTGAACAACATTTTTTGGCATTCTGCAAATTACAGTTTAAAAGTTAAAAATAAAAAATTTTTGTTGCATTTTTATAAATTTTAGAAAAATTGAAAATTTAGGAATATCATGAATGGAGACAAATGGATAATTTTTTGGATGAACCATTTAAAGGAAAACCACAAACGTTGTTTAGACCCACCTTAAAGCAATATTACAAAAGTTGTATTTAATAAGAGCAAAGTTGCATCCTGGTCAAATTTTAATGTCATTAGAAGTTTTTAAGTAAATTATAATTATTTTTAGGGATAATACACTCAGAAAAAATATTCTTTGATTTTTAAAAACTTTCTTTTAATTAAAGAAAAATATTCATCGGCAAATCCTATAAAAAATTACTTACAATACAAGCCGATTAAGGTCCTAAAACGTTTATTATTTCGTGAATTTTTAAGAGTAAAAAAAAACAAAAATAAATGTAATAGCTTTTTTTGTAACTAACAAAATGGATTTTTTGGGCACTAATTCAAGGAAATAAAAGCGAATTTTCAAAATAAGAGTTAAATTTTCAACAAATTAGTTTAGCTTATAACTCAGTGGTTAAACTTACAACCAAAAAATACATTTTCTACGAAAAGGATTAATGTTTTGCCAAAAAGACGAATTTTCAAGAAAATAAAGATGTTGAATTTTAAAGATAATAAGATTAATCATCTACAGAACAGTTAAGTTTGTAACCCAAATATATGATTTTTTAACAAAAGAGTTCCTTTTCAACCAAAAATATGAATTTTGTTCAAAAATGTGGAATTTTCAACAAACAACTATGATTTTTAACGATAAAGGTTATTTTCTGTCAAATAGTTAAGGTATTTTAAAAAATATTTGACTTTTTAAATAGAGCTTGTTTCAGTAAGAGAAAGTTAAAATCGAATATCTATTTAATAATTTTTTAGTAGAAAAAACAACTAAGAATCAGAGACCGCACCATACACTAATTCATTACTTATTCCATTGTCCCTTCTTTATACTTTTTACCAAATAAATTTGAGCAATGAAAATAGATTTTTTTATATTAGACTTTGATAGGAAAACCTTAAGTTTCTATCAACTAGAAACGAAGTTGCCTCTATGGGGAAGTAATATATCTCGAAATAAACTTTCTATAGGAGAAATAAAAGTGGCCGAAGTTTTCAAATATTGCGTAAAAGATTGAAGAGTTCTAGAAGATCAAAATGAAAGAGGGCTTTTCATACAAGATTGGCATCTCTTGAACATTCATATATTACTCCTAAATTATAAAAACGTACTGTAATAGATATTGAAAAAATGATTCGAAATATAAGAGATTGTCACCTAGAAAACGTAACTAAAATTAATTACTTCACCCTGGATATAACCATTTGAGTAATGTTTTTCGAAGATTTATGGTGTATTCGTCTAGTTCAGTTTGCCCTGGTTCACCCTGCTTGCCTCTTCTCTGTGTATACTTGTAGACAAATACCACATTCATGACCACATCTACATTATGCAGTCCTGAAAATCCAACTAAAGTCTCAAGCGAAGTCTGGGAAAATTCTTAGCGGTCACGCCACGAGGAAGAGTTAAGAGACTCAATCTAATGATTTATTTATTAGTCCATAAATTTGCAGACACATGATTACAAGCTTAAGATACCTTTAACTAAAAAATTTATTCAAGCTCTTATAGAAAAAAAACTATTACCATATGAGGCGAGGATTACTTCCTAATTTAATTATATCCTAATATACTGTGATAATGTATTATTTATTGACCATGTAATATTTTTTTGATTCATAGAATGCTTATAATGAAATAAGAATGGAAAATACATGTCTTGAACTCTTTTGAGAAATTTGAAGAGATGCAGTTTGTCGCAAAACGTGGTTATTTGACAAAAAACGGGGGTGGGGGGAAGTACAATTTTACACATATCTAATAACTTTTCTGATAAGAATATAAAATAAGATATAAAATCAGAAAAAATTAATTAAAAAATTTACTTACTCAGGAATTGTTAAAAATTAAATGCAGATTGAAAATAATTCGAGAAAATATTTTGGAAAATTATAACTGTTGAATCAACAATTGAATCTTTTAGTTTACAAGGTTCTTAACAACTTTATTATATCACTACACTTTTTGCACAGTTTTCTACTCGGATAATGTTCGAATAATTTTATATGCAATTAAGGAAATCGTGGAAGCGCTTTTTTCAAAAAACAATTTTTGTTCTTATTTTTGTAATTTCTGTTATCTTCTTCTTCTATAGGCTTCTTTTTCCTTAAAAGCTGACCAAAGAATTATTATGAAATTATGTTTCAAAGTGAGAACTGTATAATCTAGTCTGGTTTTTACATATTTGCTTAAACTGTTGAAAACAATTTTGTGTGAAAAAATTTTTAAAATGTAATTTTATGGCAACATAAAACCATATCCAATGAATATTATCAATATTATTGCTTTGAAACAATGAATTTGAAACAATAAAAAACGGCTTTAAAGCCGTTTGATTAAATAAATGGTTTTTTAATTCTCTTTTCCATTTCATAACTCCTCAAAAAATGAAATTTTGAGGTTGAAGTTTGCAGAATTTTTCATTCACATAGATATATTATAAATTATTATTATTATTTTGACAGATCTTGAATAACTTAAAGTCCTTTTTTTTGCATTATTATTTTATTATTATTTGTATCATGCTAATATAGACTTGATATTTTTGAGGTCACTATTATATACATGCTTTCAAATCTTTCAAATTTTATTAATATCTTGGATATTTTTTAAAAAATAATTTGCGATTTTTGGAAATCAAACGAAATTCTTTGAAAACCGTAATTTTTTTTAAGTTCTGTGAAATTATTCGATTTTTATAAAATCCCTTAAATTTTGGGAAACACCAAAAAAATTGTCAAGATCTCGTAAAACTTGAATCCCTACAACATCAGATAATGTCCCTTGCAATGTCTTGAAGTTTACTGAAATCTATGAAAAACACTTTAATTCTGTTGAAATTCTATAAAATCTCTGAAAAACTCTCTATGCCTTATAATCTTATTGAATCTTATTTTTTTATTTAATCTTATTTCATGAAAAGTTGTAAATACTAAATAATAATAAATATAAAAAAATAAGTAATAAATATAAAAATAAAAATCTTTTAATTTCAGGAAATCTTACAAAATCATTTGAAATGCTAAAGAAAATTTTAAATCTCTAGAAATTTTCTCTAATGCAAAAAAATTCTTGCGATTCCTTAAAAATAGACTATATTCTTGAAAATTATTTTAGATATTTAAAATTCTTCAACTTTGGGGAAATCCTGTTCAAATTTTGAAATCTTTAATATCTTGTGAATTTTCTCTGAACAATTTTAGTCTTTGAAATCCTTTTGAACTCCATAAAAGCCAAAGAAATCTTCGGTGACTTCTTAAATTATCCTAACATTTTTTACTCTCTCGAATTCCGCAAATTATGTTTAAATCTGTAATTTGAGTACTTAAAAAAATGCGCAATACAAAACATGTTTGAAACCTTTTTTTTTAAATATCAAGCTTTTATTTTTATATTTTGAAAAACATTGCAGCATACTTTGATTACAACATGAGGTGAACCAGTGATATAAAAAAATGTTTCAATATCTGTTGCTTATATATAACATTTTTGTTCGAATACACAATAATACCAGTTCTCATTTTGGATCATGATTGAATAATATTTTCTTACTTGAATTTTAACAAAAAAGAAGTTCCAATATATTAAAAACCCATAAATTAAAAAAATTACAACAAAAGTTGTGTTGACAAAAACGCTCCCAGGATTTTTTAATTGCTTTAAATAATATTCGAACATCATCCGAGGAGAAAATTTCGCAAAACTTGATATTTTAAAAAAAGTGCACAAGCAATTTTTTCGCTTAAAATATGCGTATACTATGTGAGAATAATTTTCCGCAAAAAACGTCTTCTAATGTCTTGTTTAGGGGCTGACCATTACTTACGTAAGGCAATATTAGGCAATTTTTGATCCCCTCCCGCCCCTCATTAATACAACATAAGATCTTGATAATCCCCCCCCCCCTCCAATTTACGTAAGATTTTTACCATAAATTCCAAAAAAAGGACAACTCATTTTTTTAAAGCCTATTTATTCAAAAAATAGTCCGACACAATGTTCGTTGTATAAAAAACTAAATATTACAACTAGTTTTGTGAACCAACATTTTATATTATTCTAAATAAATAATCCAACTATCATCAATATTATTCTAAATAAATAATTCAACTATTATCAA
>JAAAKG020146580.1:0-10639 GCA_010014905.2 Druon quercuslanigerum
GTGCTTACATAGATCCGAAACCACCTGACGTACCGATGGCGACCAACGGCTTATACATGCACATGAGTGGCAGTCTGATAATATTAATTTAATAATATATATATATATAGTTTCCGAACTAATAATTGAATTAATTATTTTGCGTACGTTAGTATCTTAAAATATTGACTATATAGTGTAGGCTTATTATCTACTGCAGGGTGGTCTCCCTTACTTACTTTCGACCTCCTGAAAGTCACGTAACGAGAGATTAGCAAGAAGTCCCGCGATGCAGTCTCGCACGAGTATCTAAAAATAAAAAGAATTATCCGATACTATGATTAACTAAAATTTAAAAAAAATCTGTATATTGAGTATTTTTCACTATTAAAAGAAAAATAGAATATATATTCTACTGCATTATACGTAGTAACGTCAATCATTGAATAAAGAAAGTATTATCTGTATTAGTAGCAGCGATACACCTTTTGGCTCAAATTGTTAAAAAAAAGCATAAAAACGATTACGTGTTGTTTTTCACCTGACCCAATTTTAGGATGGGTTTCCAAAAACTTTTTCAACATTTTTTTACTTGCGCTTTCGTAAATATACGTTATTCTTTAAAATAATTAAGATAATTAACTTATCCCTGTGTATTCTGATTTTTCTTTATTCTAAAATCTGCGAAAGCAATATTAAAAAGTTGGAAATTAATTTCTGCACCCCTTTTTGAGTATTTCCAAAAATAATTTTTTTCTTTTAACTTTTCCCCAAATCTCGCACATGTTTTGAAAAAAATATAATTTTTAAGATAACGATAGCCATTTTATTATTTTATAACTTTTTAATGTTATTGTTGTTCACTTTTAAACATGGAGAAAACTCCCATAATATTGAAAAATAAAAATGTAATTATATAAATAATTTTTAATAACAATCGATTAAAGAAACGTGCTGATTTTTTCTGATTTTTTTGTGTGTAAATATCGAAAAATAAAAGAGGAACTCTTTAAAAGGAACAGTTTCATTTCTAGATTTTTTCCATATCTATCATGTTTCGAAAATAATTAAAATTTTCTCTTTTCAGAAAAACGATCGACAGTTTTTCCGTTAAAAAATTTGTTTACAAATTTTTGGTTACACAGAGAAATCCCTCTTCAGGATCCAAAAAGAAAAAGTGAAAAAAAATCCTAATTACTTTTAAAATTTAAAATTAGCGAAACTTCAAAGAGATTTGTAAGAGCCGATTTTTAATTTGTTTTTTCTATTAATCTTGCATTTAACATTAAAGTTAACATTTATAAAAAAGAAATTTTAATAACGATCCCATATTTTTGCAACTAATTTTATTTATGTAAAACATCATGATGTACATGACGACCCCCCTTATAAATAATTTTCAGCAAGTAGCAACTTAAAAAATGTGTTCATTTACATATTAACAAATTAATGAGTGAAACTGCCACTTCAAGATTACAAATACTTTCAGATTTTATTTTTTAATTTTTTGTTTAAAATATACGTGAATAAATGATTTTTAATATATGCTTAAATGATTATTAATGATTATTAGATATATGATTAATAAATGATTGAATGATTTTTTAAACTACTAATAAATTGTTAATGTTATAAACAAAAATAAACAAATGAATAGCTTAGCGATTTCGCACTCTAAAGACTTTACTGATTTAACAAAATTGATCAAAATTGATCGGAAATAAATAATATGGTCGATTTTTTAATATTTGAAAACAATGGTTAGTTTTTAAACTAAATTTGATAATCAAATACAAATATTCGTCAACTTTCAACCGGCGGATTTTATTTTTTCAAAAAATAAATTTTTAATTGTTTGGGAACATCCATCGCTTATGATTCTTTATTCACAAAAAAATGGTTTATTTATAAACATTTTTATGAACCAATTTACAAATTGACTATTTGCCTGAAAAACTCTAAATAAATGACGCCTTTTACAAGTTATTTGCAGTCAATTGCGTAAAAAAACATTCTTTTTGAGAAGCAGTCAAGATGTCATATTGCTTATAAAATAAAAAATTTTTCGTGGATAAAGACTAATAAACGAAATAAGCAATTGGCTTACATAAAGCCGTTGATAAATAAAATTTATTTTAACAATTAAAATTTTTGATCAGATATTAAAAAATTGAACATATTAAAATTACAAACTTAAAATTACAACTATGCTTTTTTTACGTATGTCCGAACAAGAAATTAAAAGTAAAGTCACTGAATTTGAATATTATTTTTAAGGAATGACTTCGCTTATATTATGTCATGGTGCTTTACATAAAAATAAGTAGTTGCAAAACAATGCACTTGTTTATAAGCACCACTTTTTAGTAAGTCAACTTTTTTGTTAAATCAAAAACTAATAGAAGAAAATTCAAAAATCGGTTCTAGAAAATATCTTAGAAATTTAATTATCTTTCATCTAAAAGAACTTATTTTTTGTCTATTTCTTCAGTCCGACAAGTGGCACATTATATAGCTCGTCTCCACAACTTTCGTAAAAAATCTTTCTAACGCAGTTTTCAGGTGTGGTAAACTCACTATCGCGTTTACGTTTATTTTAAAAGAGTATTGAGAGTAATGAATGAATCAGCACAAAGTGATAGAATACCATGGATTACTGATTAATTGAGGGTCAACTTTATTTTTTGAAAAAGTCGATTTTAATCCGTTTTTCACTTCAACTCGTGCTCTGTTCCTCATTTTTTGGAATTTTTAAATACAATTTTTAGCAAATATACCTTACGGTATCTTTCGATTTATAGAGAAACGAGAATCCAAAATAAAAATTTTGAAATATTTTTAATAACTTTTTTCTGATGCTCGGCGTGAATCGGACATTTGTAAGTTCCAGCGTTTCGTTTATCGAGCGAATTTGGAGCAAGCAAAGACTTCTCGTGACAAAAATGCGGAAAAAAGTATGATAAAGTTTTTTGAAAAGTTTTAGATCAAAATAATTAATAGTTTAGGAGTAGTGATGATTTTAGTTAATGTCAGCGTCACACCATGATCTCTCACTAGTGAGTTTTTTCTTATAATATGATAATGATTAAATTTGTTAGTGTATACAAATTTAGCAAAAGTAAGTGGATAAAACGCCCATAAATTATATTGTGTTTGGAATGTATTTTCCGGTTTATTTAGATGTAAATGTAAGAAATTCTAAAGTTACGTTCACACCTGCATTCGGTTTAACTAGTAAGTGACCTTGAACATTCGCATTGTAAACAAACGTATGCAAAATTTCATTGCACTGTTTTTAAATACATTTTCGAGTCCATTTTGAAATAAAAACAGATCAGTCAATCCTTATTCCCTGGATAGTTCAAATATGAGTGTAAACATTATATTGAATCTAGTTTGAATATTTTTTCTTAATAAAAGTGATTTAATAAGATAAGTGGCGATTTTTTATTTTACATTAAAATGGAAAATATGCCGCAAGCTTTTCGAGGTAGAAAACGAAAAAGATACGAAAATACATGGGCGCAAAATTTACGAAAAACATACAAAAACAAGGTGAAAGTTTAAATAATTTTTCTACTTAAATTATGAATTACTACTCTTTATATAATTTCCCAATAAGTTTTTATTATTAGAATTTTATAAAATCAAATCATACACAAAGAAATAAATAATATGCAAAAAAATAACAGTTTAGCTGCTTGTGCGTAAAAAAATTTGAAAAAATAAAAATTGGAAAACAATAATTTAACAAAAATTAGATAAAGAATATTAGTTTTACATGGATTTTTAGGGAGAACAATACATTTCAAAATCGAAGATTCCCGAAAATTCATTAAAAATAAATAAAATCTATGAGTATTTTATCAAATAACTTTCCTTAAATTGTTATGCACTAAGAGATTTAATTAATATCGTATTAAAATCAAAAACACTCTAGCGTGCGAACGTGGCGCAGCGATAAGCCCCAGAGTCTATAGTACACTCGAAAACTCCAGCGCTGACATTAACTAAAATCATCACTACTCCTAAACTATTAATTATTTTGATCTAAAACTTTTCAAAAACCTTTATCATAGTTTTTTCCGCATTTTTGTCACGAAAAGTCTTTGCTTGCTCAAAATTCGCTCAAAAAACGAAACGCTGGAAGTTACAATGTCCGATTCACGCCGAGCATCAGAAAAAAATTAATACAAATTTTTCAAATTTTTTATTTTGAATTCTTGTTTATCTGTGAATTGGAGGATACCCTAAGGTATATTTGCTGGAAATTTAATTTAAAAATGTTAAAAAGTGACAAACAGAGTACGAGTTAAAGTGAAAAATGGATTAAAATCGACTTTTTCAAAAAAGTAAGTTTCCAGGCTTTAATTTTTAAACTAAAAGTTACTACTTTTTTTAAAGAAAAAAAGATGCGTAATAAAATTTTACATCCATATATTTCTTGTAAAAATTAAAAATTCGACAATTTTTTCGAAAGCCTCCAGGGGACTTCGTTGTCGCACGAGAAAAATTTATGTGCTCTTATTGCATCCGAACCCTCAATTATTTTAGATTACCGATAAATTAACATGAATTACCAATAATACCTGGGAAATGTTTGATATCTTAAATTTCCAGAAAATTAAAAACATCGATGAAATTTCAGAAAATTGTTTTCGCGCGCATGTAAATGTACCGTAAATATAACAAAATTAAACTTTTTTTCTTTATAGTGGTGTTTGCCGACTGCTCCTTCTGAAAACATCCTCCTCGCCTAAAAAAACGCACCTTTACGTGCCTGTCACCTAATCTATTATTGCTAACCTCGCACTGTAGCTTCAGCTTTTGCAGCTCTTCCGGTTTGCAATTGGCCTTGAGTTTTCGAAGATGGTAGGCCTTTCCACGTCGTTTTTTAGACTTCGACGGAAGAGCGGCCTCTACAAAGTTGCTGCCATCGTCCTCGTCGTCGTCCTCCTCCTCATCTTCCCCGTCTTCTTCATCGCCACCCTCGCAGGCACTACTTTTGTTGTCAGGACCGACCACCTCCTGCTTATACGAATCTGCTGATGAGTATTGATTCTCTGATGATCCTGTTCTGTCGCGTTGACAGTACCTTTAAATAATATTTTAAAAACTATTACAAAAATTATTCACATATTTTTTCTTGATTACATACTTCACACTCTCTCCCATATTCCCGTATTTTCTCCTATTTTAAAGTATTCTTCTGATAATTCTTCTTATAATCTTAAAATTCAACAATTTTTCGCGGAAAGTTTATTCTTTTTAATTAAAAAGTCTACTTCTATATTTTAGTTTTAAAAATCATCTCTTTTAGTTAAAAATTCTACTGCTTGGCTGAAAATATAATATTTTGTTGATAATTGTTGTTCCTAAGATGTGTAGTGGTATGCATGTATGCAATCTATCGCGTGTGTGTATGTGTATGGTAGAGACCTCTGCACTGAACGTAGAGGCACTCTATACCTCGGTCAGCTGACTGTAGTCAGTCGCCTTACGATCTTTGAGTCGGTCAGATCAATATTCGCATTTGTATCTTTTTAACGTATCATAGCCTTTTTATATTAAAACAAAGTTTAGCGTGATTGCTTGCTTTTATTTCGCAATTCCTTACTCTCAATCTCAACAATAATTCAACTATTTGGTTATAAAGACATATTTTTTGGTTAAAATTCAACTGCTTGGGGAAAGTTAAAATACTTTGTTCAAAAATCCTTTTATTGGTAAATGATTTAAATACTCTGTTCAAACTTCGCCTTTATTGTTGAAAACTAATTTTCTTAACTGAAAATTTAACTACTTGGTTGAAAGTTGAGCTACATTGTTAAAACTTCATTTTATTGTTTGAAGAATGAACTTTTTGGTGGAAAATTATTATTTTTTTATATTTCAAATTAATTTATTTTAATGAATATTATCTATTCAATTTTTAGATAAAAATTGATCGTTTTTATTTCAAAATTCAACTACATGCTACATTTTTCATCGAAAATGAACATTATTTGAGGTTGAAATTAAATTTGTTTGATTAAAAATATATCAAAATTTGTGTTGTAAATTCATTTTTCTTTGTTAAGCATTCAACTGTTTTATAGAAAATGCATCCTTATGGCTTAAAAATGGCTTAAAAACTTAATTTTTTGGAGAAAAATTCACATTTTTAAGTAAAAAATTTTATTTTTTAAATATAAAATTTAAGTTTTTGGTTGACCTTCAACATTTTGTTTAAAAATTTATATTTTTGCGCAGAAAAGTCAACTGCCCTGTAGAGAATCCGCCATTTTTGCGTGCAAAAATTTCAACAATTTGTTAAAAAAATTTTGCTTTAAACTAAAAACTCTGTCTTGTTTTAAAATTCAACTCATTTGTTAAAAATTATTCTTTTTTCTTAAAAATTCAACCTTTTTGTAGAAAATTCATCTTTTTTACTTTAAATTCAACATTTTTCTAAAAAAATGCTTCCTTTTGGTTAAAAATGATTATTATTTTGATGGAGAATTCCACCTTTTTTTCAAAATTTATATTTTTGGGTTTAAAATTCAACTGTTTTGTAGAGAATTTGCTTTTTTGGCTTCAAAATTCAACAATTTGGTTGTCACTTTTTTCTCTTGATTGAAAAATCTGTCATGATCGAAAATTAAACTCTTTATTAAAAACTTGTCTTTTTGATTTGTAAAATGTATGTCTTTTGGCAGACGCTTTACATTTTTTGTTTGAAAATGCAACTGTTTAGTTAAAAATTACTCTGTTTTGGTACAGGATTTTTAAAAATCGTATTTTCTATTTAAATTCAACTCTTTTTATTAAAAATTTTAATTTTGTTGAAAATTGAACCATTGGTTTGAGAATAAATCTTTGCAGGTTGAAAATTGAACTATTTTGATGGAAATTCGTCTCTTTTCCTTGAAATTTCAATTATTTACATGTAAATACAGTTTTTTGATTGATAATTAATTTTATTGTTATTGTGAATTTTGTTGTTGTAAATGAAAATGTCTTCCATAAGAACAGTCCTTTTGGCTGAGAATTCAACTCTTTTGTTGAAAATTCTTCTTTTTGGGTTTAAAACTCAACTTTTTTCTCCAATATTTGACTATTGAGCTTGAAAACTCAATACTCTCATAAATAAGTCAAGTATTTTGTTGAAAATACAATGTTACTTAAAAGTATTTATTTCCCTACTATTGTCGAAAATCAATGTATTTCCCTGTTTTAAAATCATTTTACACTGTGAGGTTTGTGTTTAGAAAAAGTGGTAGGGTCAAATTTTTAAATAATACTGACGTCCGGTAATCCTGAAAAAAATCCCACTTGCAAACATTTGAAGACTTTTTGAAAGTAAGTCTTAAAATTTGGAAGTCATGTCAAGTTTCCAACCTTTGGAGACTAATAAAAGAAGAACTGCTACCATCAGAGACTGCATGAGATTTATCCCCTCGATAGGTTCTCGAAAGTTCACGATTCTCACAAGGCGAAGAAGACCCCGTGTATTCTGTGCTTTCTCTCCAAACTTGAATATCTGTGTTTAAAGGACTTGTGCCATCGACCAGCGAGCTATCAAAGTCTCGATTTCCCAGAACATCACACCTCATGATGTCGCAATAGTCTGCGAGACAAACAGCGTCTTCTGCCTGAAAGTTATAGAAAAAATTATTCAAAACTTCCAAAGGAGTAAGTTAAAACCCTATAAAGATAGGGTGGCCGGTAGGGGATGCAAAAATTAAAAATTTTGTAATTGAAGATTAACGCGAAAATATCTATTCCTCTTGAAGCACTTAAAGCCTAATACATGGAGAGACTTTTCACATCAATATTTGGTTTATTATATATATCTATAATTAAAATAAAATGTAAGAATTTAGGGATAACTGAGGTGCTGTTATAAAGATTCCTACAATAATAAGAGATGCTAGTATTTCTGTACGTATTATTATAAACTTAACCGAGCAAGAATTAGTATTGAAGTTAAGAAATAGTCTTATTTACTGTTTGAAAATTATAAGTGTGAAAAATTGATAATGTTTAATAACAAGTTTTGTAAAAAATATCGTGAAAGTAAGTATTTTAAATAACATAAGTTATAAGAAATGTACGAAATTCTAATATTCTTAAATAAGAATGTGTATTGAAATGCGAGCCACTATTAATATCTGCAACTGGGATTTGCGAGAATTATAAATTCCGCCTATAGCCGAGTCTGTGACCAGAGACGACTAAAGACGACCAGTGACTTACGCATTGTGAGTTTCGGCGATCGCAAGCATTACGATTTTGTTGTCTGTCTTTTTTCCTCACAACATGAATAAGCGAGAGTGAGAAAGACACGAATGGTCGCGAGCCAAAGACCGTTTTAATTTATTCTCTTAATTATTTATTACGCAGCATTACCATAGAAGTTAATAATATTATGAAATTTTGTTACCCAATTGCATTAACCATACATGAGTATTAATTTTAATTTAAAAAAAGGGGAACAATAAATAAAATTGTAGGGCTAGTAAAAAAATGCATTATAATAATATTATTCTTCATAAAAAAGCAATTTAATTGAATCAGACGAGATAAATGTTCAACAAAATAACGTACTTCTTTTCTACTACTAAACAGTTGCAAGTTTAACCACCAAAAAAGATTAAATTTTTATCAAAATAGGAATTTCTATCAAAAGATGAATTTTCAGAAAAATAGATAAATTTTTAGCCAAGAAAGATTTCAGTTAAATTCTTAACACCAAAATATGGTTTTTCAATAAAAATTGGATTTTAAATCAAGTAGTTGAATTTTATATAGCACTAAATGAATTCTCAAGCTAAAAACACGAAATTTTAACAAAAAAACACATTTGATTTTCAATAAAAAACGATAAATTTTTCACAAAAAAGTTAATTTTAAATGAAGTAGTTGAATTTTTAACCAAAAAATATTTTAATACGTAATCAATATAGTTGAATTCAACCAAAAATATAAATTTTCAACCAAATAGTACACTTTTCAAACGAAAAAGAATACTAAGAATACAATAATACTACTTGGACATTTTTAAAGCCAGGAAAACGAAAAGTTCATTTTTGAATAATTCTCGGATCAAAAAATAAAGGACCAATATAAAAGAGCAAATTTTCTATTCATAACAGTTCAATTCTTGAAACAAAAATTTTTTAAACAAAATAGTAGCATTCTTAACTAGCAAAAATAAATTTTAGACAAAAAATTTAATTACCAAATAGGAAAGATGTCTGCTACAAAAAAAAAATTATTTTTCATGCAAAATTACGAATTTTTGACGAAAAAATGTGATTTTTTTTAACAAAATAGTGAAAGATTGAACTTGAAAAGATGAATTTTCAACCAAATGTTAAAATTTTCAGAGAAAATAGAAAAAACTTTAAACAAAATACAAACAGTTAAATTTTAAACTCACTAAAGACTAATCTTTTTCAAAGACAGTTCAATTTTAAAAAAAAAAAAAGCATTTTTAAGTAAGAAGGATGACCGTTTGACAAAAAAAATAATTAATTTTCAAATAAAATAACAAATCTTCTATTTAAACTAGTTTAATTTTCGACAAAAAAGATGAATTTAACCAAAATAGTTGAATGTTTAACTTTCAAAGATGTGTTTTTCACCAAATGTTCCAATTTTCGAACAAAAAGAGTTTAGACTCTTAACTAAAATCCAAATAGTTGAACTTTAAAGCTAAAAAAACTAATCTTTTTCAAATACAGTTGAATTTTCAACATAAAAATAAATTACAAATAAGAAAGATGAATATTCAATGAAAAAGAAAGAATTTTTTTTTAAAGTTAACTTTCAATGAAAAACATAATTGTTCAAACAAAATAGTATAAGTTTTAACACGAAAGATTAATTTTTAACAACAAATGTAATTAATAAATAAGGAAGATGCTTTTTCTACCAAAAAGTTTCTTTTTAAATAAGAAAGATGACTTTCTGACCAAAAGAAGATGAATTTGCCGTACAAAAAGACAAAAAATTCATTTTTAAATAAGAAATATAACTTTTTGTCCTCATCAAAAAAGATGAGTTTTAAATCTATAAAGACGAATTTTCTATTTGAAAATGTTTAATTATTGATGAGAAAGATAATTTATTAATCAGAAATATGACTTTGACCAAAGAATTTAAATTTTTTCCTCCAAAAGAACGAATTTGCTATTAAAAAAATTTTAATTTCTGACGAAAAAAATTAGTTGTATCAGAAGGTTCATTTTTTAATCATGAATATGACTTTTTAACCAAAGAGTTTTAATATTTCAATACAATGGGATGAATTTCCTATTCAAAGCAGTTTAATTCCCGACAAAAAGATGAATTTCAATAAAAAGTTCATTTTTAAATAAGAAAGATGAATTTTTAATTCAAAAAATAAGAAAAATGGACTTTTATAATATAGGCGCTGGATGCAAAAAGGAGATTTATAATTATTTTGCTGGAGTGGGGAGGCACCTAAGCTCCTGAAAATGAAGTTTTGAATTTTAATTTTTACAAAAAACTTATAGCGTTTCGGGAGTCGAGCGAATTTTAATCAAGCGAAAACTGTCAGCGAGAAAGTTGTTCATAAAGGTTCAAGGAAGTTTTCTGAAAAGTTTCAGATCAATTAGAATAGTAGTTAACAAACTGTTGATGTTTTAATTTG
>JAAAKG020146581.1:0-10639 GCA_010014905.2 Druon quercuslanigerum
TTTATTTTGTGCAAAATTTTACCCCCCCCCCCCCCCCCGCTACCCGGTTTTTGTCAAATGTCCATGTCTTGAGACCCCTGAACCCGAAAAACAGGTTTTTACGAATACGTCTGTCTGTCTGGATGTACGGTTGTATGTATGTATATCTGTATGTATTTCTGTATGTATGCATGTCTGTCTGTCTGTGAGCACGATAACTTTAGAAAAAATCAACAGATTGGATTGGCCTTTGGTATACTCCTTTAGTGTCTTAAATGGAAGGTCAAGTTCATTAAGTAGTTGTTTTGGATAAAAATTAAAAAAATAAGCACATTTTGAACATTGTTTAGACCTTTTTTTCAAGATTGGAAAATTCTATGTACTGTTATTATTAGTACTCGAAAAGACTAACAATTTATCACAATGACTTTTTTCGATTAAAAAAAATTACAGTTTCAAAATCAAAAAAAATAAACGAAAATGAAAATTTTAAGCCAAACAACGCACGATATCAAAAAAATTCAAGCGGGGAAAAACGTTGGTTTTTGAAAGCCCTACAAGATTATCATAATAACTTTTTGATCTTCTTCTAAAAATCAAAAATTCAAATTTAGATCGCAGAAAAAATAACATGAAATAAAATATGCCATTTTGCGGTCAAAACATGCAAGATACGAAGAAAAATGTGAAGAAAAAAATTGTGCAGCCAAAAAAGATCTACAAAATTTGTTATAAATCACTTTTTGATAGGACGTGTAGTTTTTGTTTTATTCGTAAAAAACAACATTACAAAAAAAATAATTCAGAGCTATAGCAATTTCAAAATCCACGCAAGATACGAAAAAAGTCAATTCGAGAAAAATGGGTTTCTTTGCACGCCCTACAAGATTGTCATAACGACTTTTTGAATTTTTTGAAAAATCTAAAATTTACATTTTTATTGCACGAAAAATAATAAAAAATTAATAATTCTATTTTCCAGATAAACTATGCAAGATATGACAAATTATGTTTGGACAAAAATTGTGCACTCAAAATAGATCTACAAATTTTTTATGGGCCACTTTTTGAAATAATACATTTCTCAGGGTAGCAGCGAATAAAGATTAGTGAAAAATAAAGAATAAATGATAAAGTCATGTTAATGGACAATATTTATACTTTATTTTGCAATATCTGAATAAGCAGTCTCGGGCCGAGGTAAAGAATTTAATATAATGAATTTTTAAATTATTCTGCAAAGTTAATATAATATTTAATGTAATGTCTAATGTAATAGAGTTTCGTTTTTATATATACATTAATTACATGTTGCATTTACATTGACAATGTGACGTGAAAGCGCAAATCATTTCAATAATTATTTGCAAATTTATTATATGTATATGTTCCAAAAACGACTTAGATACTATCCCCCCCCCCCTTTAAGATAGTTGGCAAAAATCATTCTGATTATATAATTTATTAGCAAGGTACAGAAATATACAGTGAAGTAAAGGAATTTCCTTCTTCATTTGAAATCAAATACAAATTCAGTCATTTTTATATGAAGAACATACAACACGGAACGCGAAGCGCGCTTAAACTTTTCGGTTTCTATTATACGATGAACAGAAACGAGCGTGGAGCGCGAGGTTTACATGATTTTTAAAATAAATATCGAGCGCGAAGCGCTAGTGTCTTGATAAGATGAGAATGTTTTCTTTAAGGATCCTTAAGAACCTTAAGTAAATTAGTTCTTCTCTTTTCGTAAAACTGACGTAATTGAACCAAAAGCATGTCATAGCGATGAAGCTTACTAAGAAATTAGCTATGCCCGCAAAGCGCGTAATAGCGAGAACACGAAGCCCAAAAATCTAGAGGAACCTCGTATAAAGCGTGAGGCAAATATTTCCGAGCGCGTAGCGCGAGATCCAACAGGTGCGCGCCCTAGGCGCGCTCAAACTTGCGAGTGAAGCGCACAATCAGAATGTTCCCGCGAAGCAAGCAGATTTTCTAAAAGTATTTTTAAGCAAAAGCTTGACTTTTTTCCGATAAAAATGTTTTTTGGCATTCTGGGACTAAAAATAGTTATGTAGTTATGCGAAGATATCCGAGCAAAAACCTTTCTCTCGCGCTCGGACAGGTTGGCGAGTCCTACCGGGGACTTGGTTTTATGCATGGTTCTCCAGCAAAGCTGCATTAAATTCATCATAATTTATTTAGTTCGCCTTTTTTTCGCGCATTATTTGCTTCTCTGAACTTGAGGCTTTTTGACTGTCCTCGGAAACAGATCATGTTCTGTTGCGAATGAAGTATTTTCAATTGCAATTGTCCATTCTCATTTGGAATAAATGCGTGGTATTTTAGAGTTCGGGGAATTGTACTTGCTTCAGTGAATCTAGTTTCTGGTTTTTTGGTAATCTCTACGTGAACTTCTTTCGAACTGAAAATAATTACTGTTTCCTTTAATTGATTTTTAGCCCATGCGAATTACTGCATCGCAGTTATGATTTGATTCTGTGCTGCGCGCTGCAAGCTAGCTTTTGCCGCAAGTTTTTTTAAATTTCGACCAATCCCTTCACCTGGACCTTTTCCATGTGCAGCTGCCTGGAAATGTGTTTCTGCAGAAATTCCACAATCTTTATTGTGATTTAAAAGATTTATGAAGGCATATTTATTTTAAAAATGCTGCGTAACTCCGTCTGTCACATAATAAATATTTTTAACTACAGGAGACGAAGTTTAATTCAGCCAAAGAAAGGACGATTCAAGCCTTTCACAAGTATGTTTTATGTGACGGTAATTATGTAAATATACAGCAAAACCTAAAAAAAAAAACTTTATGTAGGGGCGATTGGTGAACGCTCTCTTAAAAAATACTTGTGATCCCTAATTTGTTTATAACTATATGCAAAAATTTTCGATGCATTAAGAACCGCTGAAATTAATTTTTGGAAAATTTCTGTACCAATGAAAAGTATGTTTGAATGAATCGAATTTGAACGAAACAACGTTGGTCGGTGCATCGGCTGGACTGGCCGACCTGTCCGAGCGCGCGAGAAAGGGTTATGCATAAATGCATAACTATTTTCAGTCCCAAAATGCCAAAAAACATTTTTATCCGAAAGAAGTCAAGCTTTCGTTTAAAAATGCCTTTAAAACATTAAAGATGCCCGAAGAGTAGACAACTTTCAATCAACATTTTAATGGCAATTTGTTTATAAAAATTAAAGAACTAAAAACAATAAAATTCAAAAAATGAAAGAGCATGAAAACTTATTAACGAATCACTCATAGAAAATTTAATTCTCATTTGTAGAAAGGAAGTTATGACCATTTGAAAATATCCGCTTTGCCCGGGGGATGAAAATTTCACCCACTGTAGTTCGAGGGGGGATGGTAGTAAAAGTCTATAAATTAGTGGGTATACTACTATCATGTAGGCAAAAAAACTCTGAAAATTTTAAGGCAATCCGAAAACATGATTTTTAAATTTGGGGCAGTTCAGGAATAATGCGCCTTATCTAAGTTTTCGATGGCGCTGATCATAGATATTAGGTGCAGCATCAAAATTAATTATCCAAGATGGCGGATTCAAGATGACGGACAATTATATTTTCATGTAATCAGCCGAACCCATGATTTTCGTCTGCCACATTGGATCCGCCATTTTTTATTTGGAAAATTCCTCAAATTTCACCCCATTTTAGAAATCAGTGACCTCAAAAACCTTTATATACCCGGTTTCGAAGAATTTGACTGAAAGGAAAAATGTTGGCTTCGAAGGGTTAATAGATTTAAGGGATTTTTAAAATATGAAAAGAACTTTTAAGGTTTTCAGGACATCTTTAAGGATTTAAAAATATTCAAGAGTTTTCCACAAGTCTCAAATGATTTTAACAGATTTGAGAGATTCTTAAAAAATATTCAATCGATTTTAATGATTTTAGGGGTTTTAAAAGATTCTGAGAAATTGAATGATTTTTAGAATTTTTATAGGATTATAAAAAATTTCAAGAGATAAACAAATTTATAAGGAACTTCAAATGATTTTGTACAATTTTAGAAGATTTAAAAGATTTTGAAAATCTTAAAGGATTGAAAAATATTTAAGGTATTTATAGAGTTACAAAAGAAAATACAAGATTTCCTCCATTCATATTTTACGGGATTTAATTTTAATTTTTAATTGTATTATTTTATTAGGCAAGTCGATTTATATTTTCCAAAATTTTAAATTAAAAAAATTATTAAGTATAAAAGAGTTTTTCCAATTTTTTTCCGTAAAGTTTATGGGAAAAGTAAGAGAAAATTTGTTTTGTCGATTAAAAAAAAATTTGTGTACATAATATCCTTAAAAAATAGAAACAATTTTATTTTCAATACTTAAAAATATGTAAATGTTTCCTTAGTTTATTAAAAATAGCATAACAATATAATTTAACAAACAAAAAAATTTTTTATTAACTTTATAAAGTTGCTAAACATTTTTTTTTCGTTCTTGTTTTAATATGCACGTTTGTTAATTTGTGCTTTGAATCACAAATTAAAAAACGTGAATGTTCTTTCATATTTTGAAATATCATTCTTCGAATAAAAATGTTTTTCTACCGTTTTTCCCATCTAAGGTAATTTACTTCCAAAATCTTTACTCAAAACAATTGGTAAGAATTTTTTCCCATATATAAAAAATCCCAAAAATTTTAAAAATGTTATACGACTTGCCGAAGCGTGAGAAACTTTTTGAATTTTGTTTTTGACTTTGTTCGTATTGCCACAAAGAAACTTTGGAGTGTTATTAGCAACAAAGCTAATCGTTTGAGTTTAATCGGCCCAACTTAATGTATTTTGTATACCAGACTAAAAAAATAGTTAACTTCTCGATCTAATATTTAAAAAATTGTATGACACAAGTTTCCTATTATTTTTAAAAAATTGATGTCACTATTGACATTATTTTGAATTTCTTAAATGAATTCAAGGCCACTGTTATTTAAAGTTACGTTATCCTAATTAAACAAAATTATTTTTAGCAAAAAGCATTTGCTTTTACGGGAAGTAATTCCCACTAAGGCTGCATTCGTGAGCTCGACAAAGATTATTGTTAATTGTTCTTGGTAGAAGTTTCGCGGAGTTTTTCCCCGTTGAGGGGGAAATATGCAGCCGGATTTTCAGATCAGGAAAACGCTGTGCTAAATTCGAAATTCCGCAAATTCCTTCAAGATTGGAACGTTCGCTCGAAGGGAGGAAAAGAGAAAGATGGAAAGACACAGTACAGCCGGAAGTTGCATTACGTGCTTGGAATAATAGCGAAAATCCTTTCTGCATAAGTATAAGTATGCATGAACGTATATATAGGCACTTTTCCTCGACGAAAATATCACGCTTGGTAGAGTGCGATGTGAAGGAAGAGCTATGTAAAGTGTATCCTTTTTTCCCTGAGAGCTGCGATAGAAAGAAAAAGAGGATGCGTTTATGACAGGGGACTAAATGATATTTAAGTGTGAAGCAACAGTCTGCATATTAATACTGCATACAAAGTATACACTTTATGCATATGTATCTACGCGGAGATAAATGGATAGTCAAACTTGGATTGTCAAAATTTATATGGTCAGTTTGAACTTCTAAATAGTACCAAGTGCCATCCAAAACTTTTTAATATCTTCAGATGATTTGAACTCATTATATGGATTGTCAAACTTGGAGTGACAAAATTGAGCTGGTCAGTTTGATCTTCTAGATCGTGGCAAGTACTATCCACAATTTTTTTTATGAATAATTTTTTTCCGAAAAAAGATCTACTCGTGTCGCTCCACTGGGAATCTAACCACAGAATTTCCGATTGTTGGTCGGGTGCTTTCCCATGAAGATATTAGAGAGATTGAAAGAAGAATCTTTTTTCAGAAACACATGCTATCTCAAGCCAGGTGTTAAATTTAAGATAAGATAAAGGAATCTTCTTCATCACCATAAAAATAGAAATCAACCTATCGATCAACCTATCTCTAATAGCTTAATAAGAGAGTACCTGACTGGCAATCAGAAGTTCTGTGGTTCGATTCCCAGAGAAGCGACCAGAGTAGATCTTTTTTTAGAAAAAAAAATTAATGAAAAATTTTTAAAAATTTATTTTTCATCTTATCTGAAAATGACGTTAAGTACTTTCTGTTATTTGAAGAGTAAACTTGATCGATAGGTTGATCTATATTTTGACGTTGGTGAAAACGATATCTGCACTGACTAATGGTAACTATCTCTGATGATAATACAAATTCCTTTAAATTTTTCTTTACAGTCAGGCAGGCCATAATTTGATATTCTATTTGAATATCCACAGATAATTTAGACTCACTATCAGGATAGTCAAATCGCCACTCCAGAGTGCCAATCAGAATTGGCTGTGTCACGACCTCTACCGAACGCCGAACGAATATACACGAAACGTATTTTTAGAGCGTCTGATAATTTAATTTTTTTGATAATTTAATTTAATTTAATTTTTAATTAGTTAAGCGGCCAGCTTCGCCAGGATTTTTTCTTTGGGAGGGTCTTCGATTTTTTTTCGGAAGTGGCTTCGGATTTATGGTTAAGCACAGAGTTTATGCAAAACAAAATTCGGAAAAAATCTTTAATTTCGTTCTAATCGTTCTTTAAACGTCCCTCATCAACTATTGCGCATTCTCAACATTTTAAATATAAACTTATATGATTAAAATAATATTGCGAGGTAATCATGCAAAAATTCCTGGGATAATAAGGTTCAAACTCCAGGATCGCCAATTTTACACTCTAGGATAGTAAAGCTAACCGTCAAATTTTGACACTCCAAGGACGGTACGCTACACCATCTAGAGAGTTTTTCTATAGTTAAAGCTCAAATATAGTCAGTCTCACACTCTAGATGTTCAGGCTGACTAGCCATTTTTCTCCGTGTAACATGACTTAATTATTGTCGGCAAGTAGCTTATATCGGTACATGATAAAAAATCATTTTTCAAATAGCAAATCAAGCAAGACCATGATTAACCAGGGTGGTCACGATTCAGGAAAACCTGTAAATCAGGGTAAAGTCAGGGAACCTTCTTCGTCAAGGAAAGTCAGGCAGTTTGACAAACAAATGCGCATAATAAAAAATAGTGACTTTTGGTTACTTTTACGGTTTAAATATCACAGATTTTCACTTTTTAAGGTAAATTAAGCTGTGACAGCCCTGAGAATAAAAAATAAAAAATGCATACATTTAAATTTGTTCCTGGTATATTAATATTAATAGTCAGGGAAAATGTAAAATTAATCAGGGCAAAGTCAGGAATGTTGAGAATAAAATTTTTCGCCAATGGGTTTAGAATATTAACAACAGTTGCTTTTGTCTAGTTAGTCTCCCTGCGACTGAAATAATTGAATAACATTATCCATGAATATTTTCTAATTGTAACAATTTAATGTAGGTGAGCAGTAGTTAATAATATTAATTAACTGGAAAACTGACCTAAAAATTCGAGCTGAAATTAAACTCTGCATATCGAGAAGAAGAAAATAAGTATTATCTTTTTGTTTTTAAGTTTATATAAATGTCATTTTTACAAGAATCTTGAGAAAATTAAAAAATATTTTTGAATATTTCGGAAGTGTCAAAAAAGAATCTAGAAGATTTTAAACAATTTTCTTTTTATTAGGATTTTACAAAATATTAAGAAAAATTCGAGTATTTTTAGAAGATGTTTAGGACTTTTAGAAGTTTGGAGAAAATCAAGAGAGATAATTGATCAGAAAATGTTTCCAAGTGTTTAAATATTCCTTATCTATTTAAAATGTCTTAAATTTCTAAAAATATTTTTGAGTAACTCGAATTTATCCTAAAGTTTTGAAGTCATTCGAAATGTAAAAGAATTGTCGTATAATCTTCTAAATTTTCCCAGGAATTTGAAGAAAATTTATTTCTTCTCTTGAAACCTTTTAAAATTCTTTAAAAGCTTCTACAACTTTTTTTGAAATCTTAAAAATCTAAATTTTTTAAACATTTTTTAAAGCTTAAAATTTTTTATGAATCACTTCAATTCTTTTAAACATTTCTTCAATTTACTCGATTTAAAAAAAAAATTAAATCTTACCAAAAGGAAACATTTTGCTTCAAAATCTTCTACACTCTTTTGTGATATTTTAGGCAATCGTTTGAAATGTTTCGAAACCTTCTTAATTTTCTCTTAAATTTAATTTGTCAAAATAAAAAATCTTTAAAAACTTTAACGCGAATCTTATAAAAATTATTTTTGGAATATTTTGAGACCTTCTAAACTAAACCTTCTAAACTTTAAAAATAATTCAAAGTTTTCCTGATTTTTACATTCTCATGAGAGAAGGTATTAGATTTGTGAAAAATTTCCCCCCCCCCCCCCCCCCACGTCCCCGCAGTTTTTGTCACATGTCCACGTTTTGAGATCCCTGAATCCGAAAAACAGATTTTTACGAATGTCTCAGACTGTATTTTTGTATGTCTGAATATATGTATTTATGTCTGTATGTATGTCTTTCTGTGAGCAATACAAGATAACTTTAGAAAGAATTGACAGATTGATTGTCCTTTGGTACACTCTTTTAGTATCTTAAAATGAAGGTCAAGTTCATTAGCGAAACATTTTGAATGAGAATTCAAAAAGTGAAGGCATTTTGAATATTTTTGAGACCATTTTTTTCAAAATTCAAAAAGTTTCTGTATGGGTATTCATAGTATTTAAAAATTCAAACAATTTATCCTGATGACTTTTTTCATAAAACAAAAATTACCACAGATATAGCGTAATAAAACAAAAATATAGTGTAAATTTGTAGTTATTAAAATCATCCGAGATGTAGTTATAGTAGTTATGAAAATCATCGGAGATGAAAAAATTTTAAAAATGTAAACATTTTTGAGTTTTGCAAAATAATGATATTTTTAAATATTATTTACTGTAAAAATGATTGAATTGTAAATATACGAACGATACATTATAAATTACGAGAATCGAATATCTTATCATGCCCAGGAGCAATACCATAAACGATTTTCTACTGATTGATGGAGGTGTCTAAATTGTACCATTTAACGGGTTTTAAAAAAATGTGTAATGCAGCTAACTGACGAATTTCGAGATATTTTTTCCTAGAAGAAAGTTCAATTAAATATATAAGCTTTCTTTATTTTCGGAAATTAATGGTCCGGTTTTGGAATTCCTAGAACTCCTGGCCCACGCAGTTTCTAAGGAGACAGGGCGAGAGACTGTTGCGACTCTTGCCTCGAAAGGGCCGCCGTGCGCGAGTACTTCGTCGAGTATATTCCGCAATATTATGCATCCCAATTGGAAACGGTTTAGGTGGCCCTAAATGTTTGCGCTTCAAGGGAACCGATTCAGTAACAAATCCAGTGCATTGCTACCCCCGAAACTGTTATTATATGGGACTTGAAGTGTATTTAAAATTTTTTTATCTACTGTCGGGTGGTTTGCTCTATTTAGCTTGGTGACCAAAATCAGTCCGTTTATTTTTCTCAGAGTATGTGAATTGAGTTAGTGCAAAAACACGAAGCTTCTTGGGAATTCGAAGTCTTTCAAACTACTTATCAGATCGGAACATACGCCATTGATTTTGGCTTAGATGAGGCTCGAAGTGAGACGGACCTTAGAGATGCAAACCTGCTTTTAAGTGAGACTTCGAAAGCTCTGTATATACCTAAATTTATGGCTTTCACGATCCTTCGCGGTTTGTCTTGTGGTTGATCAAATGTTCGAATTTTCCCAAGTCCCTTAAGTGTTTTCTCTTCCCTGGGAATGATACCCTTAAATAAAGGGTGGTAGTACAGAACTAGATAACCAGCAAAATCGGAATTTTTCGCAGGAAAGCGAAAAAACATTCTGTAAAATCGAAATCACCATTTGAAGATAGGACATAAGTACACTTTGGAGATGCTGTGTTGCTGATTTTAATACAAAAAACCTTAATCAGAAAAATTTATCTCGTTGTGAAGAAATAGATGTGCCAGTTGACAATCTTAAGGGGAGATCGACCACATATTTGAAAAAGCTCGTCTGCGGATTGCGATAAAAATGTGATCTTTAGTTTAAATAAAAATTCAAGCTATTTCCCGAGATATTGAGTTTCTGAATGAGGGTAAAGAAGTTTTGATCTAAAAACGTCAACCAATTCCGAGGTAAATCGTAGTAAATCGTCCAAGAATTTTGAGTTTACACTCTCTTGAAATAAACCAGTGAAATATCACTAGTTGAAATCACTCAGTGGAATTCCTGCACTGGTTTAATCAGTGAGCTTCACTGGTTTATCAGTACCATTAGTCAGCTGGCCGTACGCCTTGTCACTTGTCAGCTGGTTATGTATGACAATTAT
Source organism: Druon quercuslanigerum (assembly GCA_010014905.2). NCBI lineage: Eukaryota > Metazoa > Arthropoda > Insecta > Hymenoptera > Cynipidae > Druon > Druon quercuslanigerum. The sequence continues at coordinate 10,345 of JAAAKG020146581.1, forward strand.
TCTTCATGACTATTGTGGAGACAGTTACAAAATCATCTGTTAAAAACCGCACTTTTCTACCACAACAATAAAAAAAGTTGGGCTGCAAAATATTGCGTCTAATAATTGAGACTCCGGATTCTATAACCATGCATAAAATTTCCTAGCCGCTTCAGGCCGCTCAAGTTGGCCCCTGATGACTGGAAAATCAGTTTTAGAAAATTTAACTTTTTAAAAAGATCACTTTGTAGAAAATTTCATGGCGCATCTTTTTTCTCTGGACAAAAAAGTTGTATCTTTTACCGTTTCTGTAAAA
>JAAAKG020146582.1:0-10639 GCA_010014905.2 Druon quercuslanigerum
CAGCGACCCCAAAAACATAAGGGTACACTGGTCTCGCTTCTGGGACAGACCACTTTTTTTTGTGGTGCTGTGTAATCCATGTATTTTGTTGTAAATCGTCTTTTTCGGTAGAAAACTAATATTTTTGGTTCAAAATGCAACTATTTAGTTAAAAATTCGCATTTTTGGTAGCAAAATTAGGTTTGTTGAAAATAATGTCGCTTATAAAAATTCTTCTGTTTTATTAAAAATTTATCTTTTTTTATTTAAAAGTCATCTCTTTTGGTAGAAATATCATACTTCCTGGTTCAAAATGCAACTGCGTGCTTGAAAATAATTAATCTGTTTTGTTTCAGAATTCAACTACATAGTTTGCTGAATATTCGTCTTTTAGGTTCATATGAGAAAAGTGAGAAAGGGTACAAGGTCGTATCAGTGGGGAGGGGGGGGGGCTTTGTTCCTAATGAGGCCTAAAATATGGAATATAAAACTTTTTTTAATTTCCCACTTAGTAAATCAATATGATATTCGAAATCTACGAATTATAACGATTCCAATGACATGTTATTTGACTCATGAAGTTGACAATTAAAGAATTAGTATTCATTTTTATGTTCATTTTTCGTTTCAAGCGTCTTTGTCTTCACTCTCAGTCTTCATCATGCAGACTGTGAAAGTATGCAATATTAAAATTAAAATTATTTTAAATTACAATTTTCTGGTTTTCTATTTTTCTGAACATTGTGAAATTTATTTTAGCAATTGTAACTTTGGTTTTCACTCCCAAATTCAGAAATAGAATTTCATCTAATCTTGTAAATATAAGCCGATAAATAAAGTGCATGCAGAAAACGAGCGCGTACAATTTACAAAACGAGATGTACAAATATGCACAACGTGACGTATTGGTAGATTTTACTAGAAGTTCAGTAAGATCAGCTGATTTTCTGTACATTTCACCTAAATTTCAGTAAAGTCTACTAAAATCGGATTTTTGCATACGCTTGTCGATTTTACTGGAATTTAGGTGAAATGTACATAAAGTCAGTAAATTTAACATAACTTCTTGAAAAATCTACTAAAAAGTTCCGTTGAGTAGATTTAGTAGATTTTAGTAGATTTTCCTAGATTGTGTTGTAAATTATACGCGGATTCTTTTTCTGTGTGCTGTAAAGGAATCGAAAATTTTGAGTGGATTAAATGCCTTTTTTGTCAAGTGCATTAGCTGTGGCAGCTCTGCTTTTATAAAAAAAAAAACGTTATTGTCTTGCTATACACGTGAGCAAGATTATTTGGAAAAAGTTTGCATTATCTATTTATATCCGTAGATAGGTAAAATAAGGAAGGTTCCATTTGGTCGAGAAGTCGGAAAAACTCGTTTGCCCTATGTCTACGGCAACGACATAAAACCATGAAAGGATCGCAAGGATCTCACGAGGTCGCGTAAATCGATTTCGATCGATCGACCCGAGAAATTGTAGGAACATAAAGGCGATTGAACGAGGGTGCTAGGAACGTGCGTAAACTCTGCAGTATTCTCACGCATACCTAACCAAACCGATACCAAGTTTACACATATATACGAGACTGGTTTACAAAACAAGGTGTATCTATCCACCTACACAAACCCACGAAAGTGTGTGCTTTACCAACTTAGTTTCGAGGCGGAGACTATAGACTTCGAAATGGTCCTCTGTATCTGTCGCGAATCTGAAACAATCACAACTTCCTGCCACTTGCACCTTTCGTTTGAAAATTGAAATCTTTTCTCCGAGCTCACCTACAAATAACAAATTCGTCAAGATGTTGGTTTCCAATGTCTTTAACAGCCACAAACAAAATGCAATTTCCTTAGTCTTATATAAACATTTCTTGTTTTAAGGCTAGGCACCAGCGAATTTCAGTCTATGGAAATAATAATATACTTTCTTAGATTCAAATCAGACAGTTACGGGGACAGACATATAAAAAATTCAGAACCGCACACTTTGCTGCCAACTCCCTCAATGCCAAATAAAGTACAGTGTTTTTGGAACTTTTTTGTGACATAAAATTAATTACTTTTTTTTTATTTCGAAATATGATTTCCACATTGCAAGCATGCATGCATAGTTTAAAATATATCAGGGTTCTTCTCATTGAACCACTTGAGATTTAATTTATTTTGAATAATGCAATTTTATTAATTTCATTTTAGCTGAGGCACTGAAGCCCTGTTCTCAGTATATTCCAAGTAAAAGTTAAAAAATGTAATTATTTACAGAAAACGAAAATTAAAATTGACCAGACTGACGTGCCTTTATATATTTTGAATCATTTTCAAAAATTTCAATAGAATATTAAAATTTTTCAATTCAAAAGTCAAAGAATATAAACCATATTTTTTTACGCTACACTCTGGTAGATGCCTTAATGCTCAAAAACGTGATTTATCTAACGCTTACCAAAGAAAGAGAAAATAATTTTCCTAAAGACTTCTTTCCCAGAGGAAAGAGACCTTGATGTCGGCGCTATGAACGTGCATTAAAATCATGACATATCTTAACAGAGAGAAGCTGCAATTTTTCAAGATACCATCCAGATTTTACGCTCACTATAAAAGAAAACAAAAACGCGCGCTACGTGCACGATTATTATTTGTGCAGTCTCACTTAATTTTCAAATTATGATGTAAGGTTGATATTAACACAAAATTTTGGCATTCTATAGTATCTATTATTGAAACTAATAGAAATAAAAAGCGAGGACAATATTTTTTTAATTTTCGAAAGTTGATACCTAAACTTCAAATTAAAATTGTTCAAAAATCTAAATATTCTTTTTGACTTTTAATTATTTTTGTTTAAAATAATCGATTTCTGTTTAAAAAACTAAGATAACATGTCGTTGAACAACAATTGCTAATCGTTTTTTGTTTTTTAATCTTTTTTCGTTTAAGAACCCCGGCTTCCCGTAAAAACTTGTTAATATACTCCAAGTCCCCTATAATAACAGTTACGGTGGTTGGCTCGTGATGCCCTGGTTACTAAATTGGTTTTCATAAAACGTAAACAGTCAGTGCCTTCTGAACCGTTTCCCATTGGAATGAGCAATGTTGCGCAACATACTCGACTGCGTGCTCGCGCACTGCGGCCCTGTCGGGCGAGAGTCGCAAACGTATATCGTCCTCCTGTACCTGTCCTCATAGAAACTGCGTGAGTTAGCAGTTCTAGGAATTAAAAAACCGGACCGGCTTCCATGGGACCTAGAGTGCATAGGCTAAAATTATTCCAAAATTGTCAATCTTCTGTTAAATCTATACCGAATTCCAGATAAAAACGCAAAACTAACTTTAAATTCTTCAAACATTGTTCATCTTCTTTGAATTGTGAATCTTTTCTGAAATTTAATAGTTCTTCAAAATTAAAAATACCAATGTTCTACATAACAAATAACATTACGTAACAACAAATCGGTCAGAATGGTACATTTTCTTCGAAATTTAACTATTTTTGTTTTAAATAATAGATTTTCAGTAAAAATACGCTACCATACCCTAAAATTATTGAAAATTGTGAATCTTCTTAGAAATCAAAATGATTATTATTTAAAAATACGAATTTTTCCACTTGATATTTCTAATTGTGGTATTTGGGCAATCACAAGGTAACAAGAATGGTAACTTAGACATGCTTATTTATTTCGCATTTAAAAACACTAGCTGGCCAGTAAAAAAGACACATATAATCTAAAACTGTTTAAAAATGTAAATATTATTTGAAATCTGATGATTTTTGTTTAAAAGAACCGATTTACGGCGTATATCGCTTAATAAAATAATTTAAAATTATTCCAAGTAGGGGATTTAGTTCATAAATTTTTTTAACAAATTTTGTTTAAAAATTTCAGTGTTCTGTGTCAAACGCTATGACAGCCTAAAATTGTTGAAAATATAGTAAGTCATATAGTTTTCAACCAAAATAGTTGATGATGTCGTTATACCATTTTGATAAACGTTTCTAAACTTTGAGCCAAAGCAATAATTGGCGTAGAATTTATTGGCACCTATTTTTTGTCAGAGTTGCGATGGAGTTGAAATCCAGTTTTTTCAGGGCTCATGCGGGTGGAAATCAATTTTCAAACTCTTAAGTCCTAAACCTGTAATTTATCATTTTTATTCACTTATCTGGATTTGAAATCCCTTGTGGAGTGAGATGAGATCTCTGATGTTACTGGTACTTTCTGCCTCTAAATGTGTATAAGGGAAACTAGTACGAGGTGGAAACAAGTACAAACTGAATAATAAGGAAAAAAGTGACTGGATCTTGAAGTAAAAGTTATATAATTTTTTTAATGTGTAGCCATATTATATTACAGATTATAATTTTTAAGGGATTACACTGCCCTCACTATTCCTTCACTTGACCCTACGATTCTTCCAGCATCGAAAATATTAATGTGTTTTTTTACAAGAAGTGTCATTCAGTACGAGATGAATACATTGTTTAAAGGCTAGGCTTGAGTATCAACTTTAAAAGAAATTATCAAGTTAATGAGTCTTATCAACATGATCAAATAAAATTATTCGAACATTTTTGTCTATGATAGTTGTTAATAATGACTCTTATGTTTAAATGTTAAATACAACACTGTTTAGAGTTCATACAATATTTATAATATATTGAAAATTCAACTGTTGCTAAAATGTCTTAAAATATGTATATTCACTTTGTACCTGATGAGTAGTATTCAAAATTATAAAATGTACGATAAATGGCTAATGTAATTCATGTGATGACATGTCTATATTTTAAATTAATATTCCAGCTTTAATTTGGTGTATATAATACTCTCTCCAGTATTTCAACCTTGATTAATTTTATGACTTAAAGTTTTTTTATCCACCTCGGGCTGGCTTCCACTAACTCTCGAGGTTGTTATGTAATCTCCTTCAAACTTGTATGATCATTGAGGGATCCATTTACAACAAAGGCCTTTGATCAAGGTGACGTGCTTACGCAACCCGTATACATGTGTAAGTGCACACTTACACAATGTATATTCTATAGGTCGGTTATACGTTTAACCACAGGCACTCCACGATATTGGTGCTAGAGTGAAAATCGTATTTGCACGAAGTTGCTACTGTTTGAAGTCACTCTGACATCAACATCTTTGAAATGTCTTCATTCACAGCTCTATTCTGCAATGAATGCGGTAGCTGTGTTCAATGTGTAGGCAAATTTCGTGGCAGTCTTGCCTCATTAGGGTGGTTCAAAAATTTCACATTCGATTTTTGGTGGTCGACCCCCCCCCACCCCTAATTTGTTAGTTTTCCGGAAAAAAAATTTTATACTTTTTCAAATCGCTCAACATTACCCCTGCTCACTACACAACTAAGATCCATAATTATAGCGAGCTGAGGCATGAAGTGAAGATAATATAGACACTAATATTTATGATTTCAAGCATCAATTACTGCTAATAATAATTATTGAAAAATAAGTAATAAAATAATAAATATTAAAAACTAATAAAGACTGAAATTTGCTCTATTTTACTGAAACTTTCGCGCAGATTATTTTTAGCGAAAAATAGTGATAGCTGGAATAAAATCTCTTATTTTCTGATATTATTCTAGATGCGGATCCTATCTATTGAATAAATAAGAATATCTCTTTTACGGACGGTGGAGGAATAATGTATCATCTATCAGAATATTAAAGTTTCATGCGGAATTTCAAATAATGTTCAAACGATAGATTGCGACCAACGAATCTTCAATTCGGTTGATGTCAGAACTGTTTTCTATACAATTTGTCTTTTGAAACTTAAATTTTCAAGATTTGTGTTCATATAACAATTTTTTTTTAAATTACTTTTTTAATGCAAAAGAAAATTAAAATGATTAAAGAATAACGATGTTATTTATAAAGAAGTATTTGTTCTCATATAGTTGCCTCTGTCCGGCCTACCTTATTATTACATGTTTTTTTGATGGATCAAAGCATTATGTGTTTATACCGGAAATCAGTGACGCTTCCCGCAGAAAGGAAAAGAGTGCAGAATACGCTTGCCCTCTGTAAATGCGATTGCATCGGCGCTTGACGGATATGATATTGCCGGAAATAGCCACGCGATTTCCCGTACTGCAATCCATGCGCGCGTAATGTCGAATACAAATGTGATATGGATACACTGGCACACGGTACGGCAGTAAATTATGCAGTTGGTTTACACGCGTGCAAACCCCAAGCCGTGTCTGTTTACGAATAATCGGGCGGATACACTCCGGGGTAAATCTTTCCACTTGCACACCGGGTAAGAAGCATGATTTATGTTGCGCGACAAACAGGCCGATCCTATATCCAAAGAAACTTTAAACTCACAAAAAAATCCGTTGAATTACTATGCAGAGAAACTATTGATTGTAAAAGTGGGTAACATAATATTGATTTGTACAAGAGTTTCAGGGCAATCTATGATATTGCCTAGAAAATAATATTAATTGCCATAGCGATAAGAAAAAAACTTTTTCAATATCAATTATAAATATACGATAAAGTTGATAATTTCCATTTAGAGTTCCAAAGACAGATATTTTTGAATGCAAATTAAGGTTAGGAAAAAGTGACATTCACAAATTAAATAATAAAACCGTAGCTGCAATAACTAGCAGAGCTTGAGTAACAGAAGTTGCAAAATAAATTAGAAAGATTACCCTTATCAATAAGAAAGTGCAATAAGAGAAAAAACACTTGAATATAGTGTTTTGCGAAAACTCCCATCTAAAATTAGAAATTTAATGCCGAATGATGTTATATGCGCCAAGATTCATGAGGATGATCAAATTCCTGAATATAATCATTTGTTTTACCACAGGAAAAAGTCTCCGTTCTGCTGCCTTGGAGATCCGTGTTTGATTCCCATCAGCGCTGCTTTCTTTGAACATGATTTGTTATTTTTCAGCTTAGAATATAATTTTACAATCTAATTTTATGTTTAATGTGTAACAAAGTGTGTCACTGTAATGTATATAAAACAGTTAATTCGAATTTATTTTTATTTTGCACTTCCGACTGAGGAATATTTTCTATTTAGCTTGTAATCAAATTAATTATTTAATTTTTCTATAAATTCTTTGTAAAATCCATTCTAGTAGCATTTGTGACCTTGGCATTTACTACTGAATATAGCAGTAGAACTTAATCTAATTTTGTAAATGTGTGCTAGTGAAATAAATTTGTAATTGAATCTAAATTTTTGAGTAAATAAGTTCCTATTCACATCATATCTGCTTTTGTTGTGAGCAGCAGTCACTTTTAGTCACATGTTTTGTTCCAAATATAGTCACTTTTTATCTTATATTAGTCCGTGGTCGCCCTAAATTTAAACTCGATTCGTCAGCTTTCTATATTTAATATTGAAACACAGTAAATTATGTGTGTATTAGATAGTAATGATATTATTTTCATTTTTTATACTATGGATAAACAACTGTGTGAGATACTTTGAGTTAAATATTAGCGAGACTAAATTATGAGTTGAACCTTTATATACATTAATAGTATATATGATTCGGTTCCAGGGGAGGAAAACGTTAAACTAAAGGTTATATTTGTATGCTTGAAAAGACGAAACGTTAATCAGGCTCAGCGTTATTCTTAATGCATAGGATCCATCCTAGTTGTGCAGAGCCAGCCGAATGTCTGACATGGTGAATAATTACACACGTCAAAATGTTTCATATTCTTGGCACTCTCTGTTCTAGGCTTCTATCTCAATTTCATTTATCGTCGTGTAAGTGAATGCGATCCCTCATGTGTTTTGAGTTTATTTCTTAGGTTCTATAGTTTGTTTCTTTAATTTAAACATTTATCTCCTGTTTTTAAACAATCATTTTTAGATGCAAAAGTATACAATTTTCAACAGGCTAAAATATTTTAATATAATTAGCTTTGAATTAAATGGCTGATAGAAATGATCTATATTCCTTACCTATTCTTACCTTAATAAACATGGACGATTACTAATTATACTTTATTTCAATACTGAAATTTTTGTCTTGGAAGGTGCAGTGTTAATTTAGACCAAAAAACGCGAATATCTCCTAAAATAGAACCGACCATACGGAACCGTCAATAAACCGTCAGTTTCAAATTTTTGACAATTTTTGATACCCCAGCCCTCCTCGTTAACGCCCCATGTTTTGTCCTTGCTCCCATTTTCTACCCCAAAAATAACTTAACCATTTTCTAAATACTCAAAACACAGAAAAAAGGGTGAATTTCAATCCAAAAGGACAAATTTTTTGGATGAAAAAAAATATGCATTCAAGCAAGGTCTACAAATTTGTTATTAATCATTTATTGATAGAATGTGTTGTTTTTGTTTTATTTGTAAAAGACAGCATTAAAAATGGAAAAATAAATTTTTGGAAAAACAACTCAAGGTACGAAAAAAGAGAAATAGAACAAAATTTTGCATTCAAAAGGATTTACAAATTTCTTAGCAATCAATTTTTGATAAGGTGCGTAGTTTTTTTAATAGCAAAAGCTAAAATTAAATATAAAAGAATTAAATTTTTGGACAAACGACACAATCTACGGAAAAAAATTGATCGACAGAAGTTGTCCGACAAAAAAATGCTCATAATCAATTCTTTTATAGGACGCGCAGTTTTTTTATTGTAAAAAATAACATTAAAAATAAAGAAATAAAGAGGATGTGCACTTTTTTATGTATAAAAACAAGACAATAAAAATGCATCTGTTTCAATACCAATGCATATTATGTAATGTAATAATATACATTTTTTTAGTTAGCTGAAAATAAAATTTAATTAAAAATAAGGAATAAAATATTAAAGTAATCATGATAATCCCAGGCCGAAGTGCAGAAATAAATGTCATATATATTTGATATAATATCAAACTGAGGGCACAGCGCGAAAACCAAAATTGAAAATTTGACATTAATTTCAATATTATCCGGCCTAACTCTTACTTTATTAACGTTCTATTTATTTATTAACATAGAAAATATGTTTGCGTGTTCCGGTATTTTCCTTTTTGGGTTCTCTTTCCCCTGAGTTCTCCATTTTACTTTCATTTTATAATTCTCTCTCAAGATTGTCTATTATCCTTTTAAACTCAAGCGAAACTAACTTCATTCGGAGGAAAACAAAACATAAACTAAACAGGGTTAACTAAAAATTAGATACTTTTGACAAATAATTAAAAGTTGCGAACTCTTTCCCCTACTCCCCTTTTTCCCCCTTAAAGAAAGGAATTCCTGCTTTTTCCTTGGTTTTAAAAAATTTCTCCTTTTTTCGTTTTTCATCTTAATTACGAAATGAATTAATAGAAACCAATAGGGAAATCCACTTTTTTTTGGTAGCAAGTTAATTCTATCTAATTGAAAAGTATACTTTCAATTTGTTGGCTCTCAATTTATCATATTTGGTAAAGAATTCTTCTATTTCGTTGACGATTGAACTATTCTGTTAAAAATGTCCTTTTTTAATTGAGAATTAAATTTTGGAACTGAGAATCTAACTGATTGATTTTATTTGAAAATTCAATTAATAAATTTATTGAAGTGTCTCATCGTTCTGAAATTCAGTATGTGTATTGAATAGTATTATACTTTGTAATAGATTGGCTAGTCTATCTCTTTTTCCAGCTTCTCCAATTTTTTGGGATAAATACACGCTGCCTTTTTTCACTGAAAATTCACTTTTTTGTTGGAAATTCCATTACTTTATTGAAACATGAACTACTTTGTTAAAAATTCATTTAATTGATTTAAGAATAAACTGCGTTGCCAAAAAAAATTATGGTTGAAAATTGATCTTTTTTAATAGAAAATTCAACCACTGAATTTTTCAGTGAGAATTCATCGTTTCGATGGAGATTTAACTACTGGTTTGAAAGTTGAACTGCTTTTTTACACATACATGCTATTGATTGACAAATTATTTATTGTGTTGAAAATTTGCTTTTGTGTTTACTTGAAAAATAATTTTTAAACTGACTATTTAATTGATTTGTTTTCCATTAAAATTTGATTGTTCTGATATTAAAATTCAACTAATTTTTGAGAATTTTGTATTTTGTTGTCAATTTGACTTTTTTGGTAGAAAATTATTCCTCTTGAATGAAAATTCAAATTCTTAGCTTAAATTTCAACAAATTTGGAAAAAATGATTTTATTTATTGAAAATTATTATTATCTTTTATTTTATTTATATTTGTTCGAGACTTAAACTATATTGTTGAAAATACATTTTTATCTAATTGAAACTGCAATTTTTAAAACGCAAATTATGCTACTTCATTTTTTGTTGCAACCTATCGTTTATAGTTAAAATTTTAACTATTTGGTTGCAAATTAACTTTTTTGTTGAAAATTCATATTTTTGAGTTGAAAATTTAAATATTTCATAGAAAATTAGTCTTTTCGACTTAAAAAGTCTTTAAAAACTTAAAAAACTGCTTTGTTGAAAATTCTATTATTTTCGTAGAAAATGATACGTTCTTGTTGAGAGTTTACCTATTTTTCATAAATTTGACTTTTTTGAGTACAAATTAAAATCATTTTTGGTTTAGTTAGTGGAAGCTTCTAATGTGTCCCCTAAGGGTTTACATTTTTTCTTTCACCTTCTTCCTATTCCTTAACA
>JAAAKG020146583.1:0-10639 GCA_010014905.2 Druon quercuslanigerum
ACAAAAAAGAAAAAACTAATTTTAACAATGAATCATCTTCAACTAAAAAATATGAATTTTCAACTAAAAAATGAAATAGTTAAATTTTCAGTTGAAAAAATAAGTTTTTAACAAAAAAAAAAAAAACGAATTATTAAAACAAAATGGTAAATTTTCATATAAAAAATATATGTTTTTAACTAAGAAATGAAATAGTTGAATTTTTAGTGAAAACAAAATAGTTTTCAACAAAAAAGAAAAAACTAATTTTTAACTAAAAAATAATAAACATAAACTGAAAAATGAAATAGTTAAATTTTTATTTACAAAAATTAAAATTCAACAAAAAAGAAAAAACTAATTTTAAAAATGAATCATTTTCAACTAAAAAATATCAATTTTAAACTGAAAAATAAAATAGTTAAATTTTCAGTTGAAAAAATGAACTTTTAAAAACAAAAAAACGAATTTTCTAAACAAAATGATAATACCTGTTTTTTAACTATGAAATGAAATAGTTAAATTTTTAGTGAAAATAAAATAGTTTTCAACAAAAAAGAAAAAATTAATTTTTTATAACTAAAAAATAATAAATTTAAACTGAAAAATTAAATAGTTAAATTTTCAGTTACGAAAATTTGATATTGAACAAAACAGAAAAACTAATTTTAAAAAAGAATCATCTTCAACTAAAAAATATAAATTTTCAACTAAAAAATGAAATAGTTCAATTTTCAGTTAAAAAAATGAAGTTTTAACAAAAGAAACGAATTTTGAAAACAAAATGATACATTTTGAAATAAAAAATATCTGTTTTTTTTAAACTAAGAAATGAAATAGTTACATTTTCAGTGAAAACAAAATAGTTTTCAACAAATAAGAAAAAACATTTTTAACTTAAAAATATTTAAATAATGAAATAGTTAAATTTTCAGTAACGAAAATTTATATTAAACAAAAACAAAAAAACTAACTTTAAAAAAAAGAAAAAACTTATTTTTAAAAATGAATCATCTTCAACTAAAAAATACGAATTTTAAACTGAAAAAAAACTAATTTTAAAACTGAATCATTTTCAACTAAAAATATCAATCTTAAACAGAAAAATAAAATAGTTAAATTTTCAGTTGAAAAAATGAACTTTTAACAACAAAACAACGAATTTTCTAAACAAAATCATAAATTTTGAAATAAAAAATATCTGATTTTTAACTAAAAAATGAAATAGTTCAATTTTCAGTTGAAAAAATAAATTTTTAACAACAAAAAAAGAATTATCAAAACAAAATGATAAATTTTCAAATAAAAAATATCTGTTTTTAACTAAGAAATGAAATAGTTGAAACTTTAGTGAAAACAAAATAGTTTTCAACAAAAATTTTAACTGAAAAATGAAATCGTTAAATTTTTATTTACCAAAACTAAAATTCAACAAAACAGAAAAAACTAACTTTCAACAAAAAAGAAAAAACTAATTTTGAAAATGAATCATTTTCTACTAAAAAATATCAATTTTAAACAGAAAAATAAAATAGATAAATTTTCAGTTGAAAAAATGAACTTTTAACAAAAAAAAAAAACGAATTTTCTAAACAAAATCATAAATTTTGAAATAAAAAATACCTGATTTTTAACTAAGAAATGAAATAGTTAAATTTTTAGTAAAAGCAAAATAGTTTTCAAGAAAAAAGAAAAAAAACTAATTTTTTACTGAAAAATATTGAAATTAAACTGAAAAATGAAATAGTGAAATTTTCTTTAAAAAAAATTAATATTCAACAAAAACGAAAAAACTAATTTTAAAAATGAATAATCTTCAACTAAAAAATATCAATTTTCAACTAAAAAATGAATTAGTTAAATTTTTTACCAAAGAGATAAATTTGGAAATAAAATAATGAATTTTCAAGTGAAAGTTTAATTTTCAGAATTGGCAACATGATGGTGATAAGTATAATTGATATTTCTACCAAAAAGATTCTAGAATAATTTTCGGGTAAAAGAGACGAATTTTCATCAAAATAATTTAATTTTGAAGAAAAAAAAAGATTTCTCTGCCTGAATAAAAATTCAACCAAATTACAGAATTTTTTAAAACAAAAAGACGAATTTTTAAACATAACAATTAATTGTAAACCAAATAATAAAATTTTTTGTTAAAAAAAAAAAAGATGAATTCTAAGTTAAAAATATAAAAGTCTAATTTACCACATAGCCTCATTTCTAATAATTTCTCCAATTTTCAACAATAATTTAAAATTTTAGTAAATGTATAACAACATGTACAAATTTGAAAATTTAAAAAAATAAAATTTCGAAGCTTATTAGGAAGTTTAGTTTAGAACTTTAGTTTAAGATATTTCAAATAAAAATAATTGCCCAATTTTTAATATTTCTAGCGTAAGATTATTTAAAATTATTTGCTAATTAAGTTTTTATTACTTCAAAAATGGAAGAAAAAAAAATTTTAACTTTAGAGTTCGATTTTTTAAATTTTTTAATCGTATTGAGCGTGAATAATATTTGTGATCCGGAAATTGTTTTCTATCTGATTTTAAGTCTAATAAAAAAATTTTGATATTTACCTAATCACTGGTTTGGAATCTTGGTAAGGTGTTTGCTCAGTTTTGGCATCAATAGCACCTTGTTTCTTTTGCCAAATAAATGTAATCAACGAGTGAAGATCTCTTCCAACTAATTTCACTCGTTTGCAACTGCTGTGTCCCATCGTGTTTGCAACTGCTTTAATAAAATAACTAGCCACTCCCTTTTTCGAGCAAAAAAAGTACTTTTGTCCGAGCAGCAGGGCAAAGAAAACGGGAGTAATTCGCACTCGCCTACCTTTTTTCGGCTTCTCTTTTATCGCCGCAAATGTAATGCCATCGCTCGAAGCTGTTTGCACTTCCACTGGCATCTCATAGACACGACAGTGCTCTATTATTTTATTTTCCATGTCCCTTCTTGTCATAAAATCTATCTCGGCAGTCGAACTTTTTAATTCGTAACAGTACCACGTTTTTTTATCATGATGTCTGCTCACGTCTGCAATCCATCATTTATAAATAATTAGCGCGTGCATTGAGTGAATGAAAGTGAATTAAATGAAATATAAATTTTTTTAAATATTTACCAATTACTTCTAAAATTGAGAGACGTTCCTTCAGAACATCCACACTCACTCCATATTTCTGTTGAGAGTAAATAGCGTTTTTAGAAGAAAATCTAGTAGATTTTTTTTTTTTAGTAAACGACAATTTTATGGTAAAAGAGTCAACTCTTAAAGATAGCATTTTTTTAATTTAAAAACAGACTCGAAATATGTGTACAGTTTCTAGGGATTGAATTATTATGTTAATTTTGGAAAGCTATTACAAATTATATTACAAGATATTCTTAAATATATTTTGTAACATCGAATAATTTGATAATTAAAAAATACTTAAAACATGATTAGTCAGTTTTTGAACTTGTTCTAAGTCCGTGAATTTGAATCATAATTCAAACAAGTTTTTATTTTTCTTCTTATACTTAAAATATTCAAATTCTAACTTTTGTTCAGTTAAAAAAAGGTTATTGCAACAAAAATTCAACCAAAGTGATGAGCTTTGCAACTAAAATGATTAATCTTTAACTCTAATAGATATTGTCAACCAAAAAGATGAATTTTCAAACATAAAGATACATTTTACATTAAAAAAAGACGATTTTTTAAACAAAATACATGAATTTTTAACGATATAATTAAATTTAAAAAAAGACCACCTTTTTATTAATTAAAAAGAAAGCTTATCATATGATTTACAGAATGTAACGAAAGCATATTAATTTTTTTTCCATTATAAGAACAACTTTTTGCAATTTTCAGAATTCTTCACAATTTTAAAGTTCTTTCTTTCAAATTCAAAAAAAAAGAAAGAAAATGCTTCAAGCAGTTTTGAGAGTTTTTCTGATTTATAAGAGAAAATTTTATTACATTTTTCGTTGCGGTTTTCCCTTTTTTTTAGTTGAAAATTCAAATTGTGAGGCTAAAAGTTAAATTAATTTGTTAAAAATGATTTTTTTTGTTTGAAGATTCATAATTTGAATGGAAAATTTATCTCTTTTTCAAAATGTAACTACTTTGTTGAAAATAATTTTTTAACTACAAATTTAAGTATTCCAATAGAAAATTTAACTATTTTGCTGAAAATCCGTTTTTTTAAAATGAAGAATGAGAGTTTTTACGGAAAATTCAACTATTCTCTTCAAGGTTGAAAACTCATATTATTTGGATGAAAACTCAACTATTTGTTCGAAAATTGGATATTTTTTATTTAGAAATTAAACTGTTTGTTTGGAAATTTATGTACTTAGTCGAAAATCGGTATTTTTTTGTAGAAAATTTACTTTATTTTTATTTTCAGTTTAATTGGAAAATGTCTCCAACTGAAAATTTAACTGTTACACTTTTGGTTGAAAATTGATCTTTTATTGTTCAAAATTCAATAATTTGGCTGAAAGTTTGTCTTTTTTTAATTGAAAATTAAACTATTTCGTTGTAAATTTACGCCTTTTGTTAAAAAATCGTTCTTGTTTGTGTAGAAAATGTTCTTTTAATTTGAAAGTTAATCTTGTTTAAAAATTCTTCTGATCGGTTAAAAATTAAAGTATTCCAAATAAATATTTATTATTTCAGTAGAAAAATAATTGTTTAGGTTTGAAATAAAAATTCTTGGTTGAAAGTTAAAATCTTTTGTTAAAAATAATTTGTTTTTAAAGTATCATTTTTTAAATTAAAAGTTCATCTATTTGGTTGAAAAATGAGCTATTTTTTTTTAAATTTGTTTCTTTTTTGGTTGCAAATTTTTTTTAACTCAAAATGTAATTATTATTCCAGTAGAATCTTCCATTTTTAATTAAAAATTCATCTCTTTTGTTGAACATTTTTTTTTTATTTAAAACTTAATTATTTAAATCGGGGTTAACAATTTATCTTCTGTAGTAAAAATTAAATTTTTTGGTTGAAAATACAAGCACTTCAGTTGAAGATTCATTATTTTAGTTAAAAATTCATCAGCCAGGCTAAAAATTAATTTTTTAAACCTAAAATATAACTATTTCATTTTCTGTTGAAAATGCTTTTTTTTTTATTTGAAACTTCCACTATTTGGTTGAATATTTGTCTTCTTTAATTATAAATGTAAGTATTTCGTTAACAATTAATATATTTTGATAGTAAATTGTATTTTTTGGTTAAAAAAAATTCTTTTTGTTTAAAAAATAATCTTATTGGTTAAACAATTCGTCTTTTAGGTTCAATTCAAGTATTCTAGTTAAATATTCATCATTTTAGTTAAAAACTCATCTTTTTATATTAAAATTAATTTATTTTGCAACCACCGAATCGACACGCTGCCAATTTTCAACCAAATAGTTGAATTTTGAACTAAAAAAGATCAACCCAGAAAACAACTAATTTTTGTAAAAAAAAAGTTACATTTTTAAACTAAAATGATGAAATACTTGACTAAAATAATTAAATATCTTAGATAAAATAGTTAATTTTCTGCCAAAGAAAAAAAAAACGATTTTTCAACAACATGACTCATTTTTCAACTGAAGAGATGAATTTTCAATTAAAATGAATCTTGAATAAAAAAAGTTTTTAACAATACAGTTTATCTTTTATTTGAGTAATTAAACTTGCATTGCAAAATAGATCAAAAAAAGACAGTCGAATTCAACAAAAAAAGATTTTTCAGTCAAAAGAAAGAAAAAATTGCAAAGAAATTGTGGAATTTTCAAGGAAAGGTGTGAATTTTACACCAAGAAGATTAATTTTCTACCAAAAATAATGAGTTTTTAACAAAATATATGAATTTTCCATTTCTGGTTAAACTGCAGAATTTTTAACTTTTCTAAATTTAAAAGTTTAAAGATTGCTGGTCAAAATATATAGATTAACGCTATAATTTTCAAAGTTCTAAATTCAAGATTGAATCCATAAATTTGAAAATGCCTAAAATTATATCAATTTAGGTCATTTTAAGTCAGAAACATAAAAAATGGAACGAATAAAATGCTTTTTTTTAACTAAACATTCTTTAAATTAGAAATCAAATTATTTTTATTTTAAGTCGCTTCAAATTAATAATTCTTCCATTGCAAAACAATTAAAATTGCAACGTTTAAAATTCAAATTTAGCACTCGGAAATTTTAACGATTCAGGACTTTCTATTTGAAATATTTTAAACAAATCAATTTTAAATTTCGTACTATTGAATATTTGATTTATATTTTCTCATTTTAAGTGAAGTCAAATATTGATAAATATTCTAAGATTTTTCTTTTTTTTAATTTAATTTTTAACGATAATTAATTTATATTTATATTTCTTAAAATTGTAACGTTTTTTATCCAATATTTTATATTTCAAACGCTTTTAACTATTAATTTTGTAAATGTTCAAAACTGAATTTTAAAATTATGTAAATTAAAAATTTACGCTTTAAAATTAAGACATAAAATGGGAAAAATTGAGTAGAAGATTTTACAATTATACATTGTAAACTGAATGATTTCATAAGTGAGACATTTAACAAATCAAGTTAATATACAAAATGATTTTTGAAATCGAGCGTACTTTAAATTGCATTATATCATATCAGGCGATATGAAATTTGATATATTTTAAGTGACTGGATACATTTTTTTCTATAAAGTTAAAACGATTTCTAAAGATTTAAAGAGATTTCTGATTTAAGAACCATGGATTGTTTATATTCTTTTTTCTAAATTAGAATTTAAATTCGTTTTCGAAATTCCCGTTGCATGCCAAAAATTTCCTGTTCAAAAATGAAGATGAGAAGTTTTTACGGAAACTAACTGCCCTAAAGTAAAAATTATAATTTTTAAATAAAATTCCTATTCTAAAGTAAACCTAAGAGGAAAATTAAAATTCTTTACATGAATTCCCCAGTTCTATCTTAGAATTATGATTCTTTTAGAAAAAAGAATTCCCTGTCCTAAAGTCAAAATTATATTTTTTAAAGGAAATTTCATCTCCCAATTGTCAAAATAATATTTTTTTACTGAATTTTTCTACCACAATCTCAAAATTTCAATTGTTTGCTAAAATTCTCTGTCCCAATTGTGAAAATTTTATTTCTTCACTAAAATTTCTTGCCGAATTCAAAACAAAATATAGATTTTTGAAGATTTTGAACAAAAAATTTTGAAGCTTTTTAATAATAGTGAAATGCTTCAAATTAATAAAAAAAACATTTCCATTAGATTCCTAGGAAAATTGAAAAACATTTTTTTATTTAAAACAATTAATTTTAAGAGAATATTTTTAAATATTTCCAAAATTGCCAATAATGAATCTGAAATATTATTTATTTTCCAGGATTTTTTTTTAAATTGAAAAAAGATAAGAAATGCAAGAGTTAATATTTTAACAAAAAAAGTTTTCGTTTTAAATCAGAAATCAGACGATTAATTATCTCTCAGAGAAGACGAATTTTAAAGAAAATACATCAATTTTAACCATAAAGTTGAATTTTTAACCAAAAGATTAATTTTCAAAAAAGAATGCGAATTTTTCGATAAACCAGTTTTATTTTATACCAAATAGTTTAATTTTTATCCCGAGAATAAGATTTTTTTAGCAAAAAAGTTAATTTGCAACTAATCAGTTGAAGTTTTGACCAAACATTTAATTTTTTAGTTTAAAAAATTTATTTTTAACCAAAAAAATCGAATTTTCAACTAAAATCATGAATCTTCAACCAAGAAAGTGAATTTTTAAGAAAGAAGTTAAAATTTGTACCGATGTTTTAAATATTTAAATATTTGATGTTTTATGACAAAATGATTTCATTTTAAAATAAAACTGTTTGATTGACACAGCAAATATGAATTTTCAATAAAGTACAAAAATATTGAACCAAATAGCTAAATTTTTCATCAAATTGTTGAATATCTGATCCAAAAATGCGAATTTTATAAAAAATATTTAAATTTTGACCACGAAAATGTGATATTTCAACAAAAAAATTGATTTTTAACTAAAGAAGATAGCATAGTTGAATTTTGAATCAAATTGCAATTTTTTGTCAAAAAAGGGTGAAAATTCAAATAAATTGTTCAATTTTCAATCCAATAAGCCGAATTTTTTTAGAAAACCGTTGGATGTTCAACAGTTGCATTAAAAAAAAAATTTCGGCAAAGCCGTTGTATTTTCAACCAAGTAATTGAATTTTCAACCAAAAAGATTAATTTTCTACCGTAAAATAATTTTCAATAAAAGCGTTTAATTTTTAAGAAAGAAGTTGACTTTTTTAAAAAAATAGGTAAATTTTCAGTAGAAAAAATAATATTTAATATTGTCAAGAAAAAGAATTTTCAACAAAAAATGTAATAGTTGATATTTGAAAAAAAGATTTAAAAAAAGTTGCAGTTTTAACAAAACTAAAAACTGGTTTTCTACAATAAAAGTTAAATTTTCAATTAGGAGAATTAATTTTTAATACAAAAAACAAGACATTTTTCACAAATAATTTACAACAAAATATTTGAATTTTTTGTTGAAAAAATTAATTGTTAACAAAAAGAAAAAATAATTTCTGGCTAAAATTATAATTTTTTAAACAAAAAAATGCGCTTTCCGATGAAAAATTTAACAGTTAATATTAAAAAAAGATTGAAAAAAAATGTATTAAACAAGTTTTTTTCTACCAAAAAACTTAAATTTTCAATTAAGAGAATTAAGTTTTAATAAAAAAAAAAAAAACAAATTTATCACAAAACCATTTAACTGTGTTAAAATATAAACTTTTAACCAAAATGTTTATTTTTAGCTCTTAGTGTAATTTACAACAAAATATTTTTGAATTTGTAGTTGAAAAAATTAATTTTGAACAAAAAGAAAAAATAGTATTTTGGCTAAAATTATAAATTTTTTAAACAAAAAAAATGCGCTTTCCGACGAAAAATTTAATAGTTGATAGTAAAAAAAAAGATTTTCGATTTTGGATTTAAATTTTTAAGCTTACATTTTCATTTAAATAATTTTAAAATGCAGTTTTAAAGACTTAGAAATGAAAAATTAGTAGCGTTTGCAATCGACAATTTTGAATTTAAAAAACCCTTTTTTGTTGATTGAATGTGAATATAAATTATAATGCTTTTTAAAATTGAACTATATATTCAGGATTCAAATAATATAGTCATAATTAAAGGCTTTTATTACGTTTAAAATATTGTTTTATTCTAAAATTTAATTTGAGAAAAATAACAATTGCTTAATATTTAGAAATATTTAATTGTGCATGTAAAATCAGTCATTATAAATAAAATATTCAAAATTTTATTTTTTAAGAAAAAATTAAATTCGCATTTGACTGGCAAAAGTGGATAAATAAACAAGGATTTTTATCAATTATGGACTAAAGAATAATACTTGTATCTTAAATAAGAATTGGCAATAATTTTAAATATTTTTAACAATTTTTACACATTTGACACTATTTCGATTTTTTAAATTTCATTGAACGCTAAAAATATTTTCGAGCCGAGAAAAAAATATTTTAACAACGAAGTGCTTGAATGTTAAGAGTATTTTTTTTCTAAAATTGCTATAGCTTATTTCGAGGGCAACAGTGAATTGTTAAGATGTGTAAAAATATTATTACTTACATCTATTTCTGCTTCTATTAATTTAGCTGCATTGCCCACGGAAAAGTTTTCATGTTGTTTTACCAATTTACTTTTGACCCTGGCCCATGAAGTTTCCGGAAAAAGCGGTAATACGCAGGTTTCCAATTCCTCAAATTTAAAATGTTTTATAACAATCTGCAGTTGACGCCGCACACTAAACGAGGCTAAAAAATGAAAAGAAAAAAATAGAAACTCTGATATTTATAATATTCCTGAGAGAAAAATTTATATAGATGCTTTTAAAACTGAAAACCGACAGGAATAAGGAAAATAAACAATCTACACTGACGGTTATGCCTAACCTATAAAACTTACTTTTGGTAGAATTCATGACAGAAAATTCGTCTAAAGTTGAGTATTTTTTGG
The DNA here is from genome assembly GCA_010014905.2 of Druon quercuslanigerum. Classification (NCBI taxonomy): domain Eukaryota; kingdom Metazoa; phylum Arthropoda; class Insecta; order Hymenoptera; family Cynipidae; genus Druon; species Druon quercuslanigerum. Next base: position 10,046 of record JAAAKG020146583.1, read on the forward strand.
ATAATACTTACCAGCGGTCATTCTGCTTTATTGTGATTAGTTTACCCCAAGCCGAAAAGTCCTCGGATACGTGAAAAAATTACAAAAAATGTCATAAATGTTGACATTTATCGAAATTTTGTATCCGAGTTGATCAGAGTCCGACGATCACGCGACCCGTGCGATTGAGATGACAAGTAACCTCCCGCCATCTTGATAAGGACGAATCATGTCGTTGGTCCAAGAGAAATGCAAGAAAATTTGAATTTTGAAAGGAAAGTTGTCAGTTTAATCAGAAGAGGCGCTGATCCGACCGGTTGATGGGCAAGGATGGGTAAGTACAATACCCTATGAAATTCACGTCCTTTTTTACGGTAAATTACTATGTATTATACATGTTTAGTTTCTTGAGGCTCTTTTACACCTTCCACTATTCGGTCGTCGACCGACCAACATATCGGAATTTCACGAGCGGATCATTGTAACCTGGGGTGCTATTCTTGAGTTCACTCGAAAAATTTTCGCATACGATTATTTCCGAGCGGTAGTTTCGTATGCGAAAAATGGTCGAATGGTTTTGGTATTCTTGAAGATCACTCGAAACGACTTTTCGTA